>JARGYA010000330.1:0-153115 GCA_029204335.1 Mycena vulgaris
CCGCAACCAACCCACCTCACGATAAATGCAGTCATTTCGAGCACACTTCACACAGTACTCAAATCCATTGGAAGAGGCCTGGTAGCGGATGGTCTGCGCCCACTACAGATAGACACCAGTGGGATCCTGTTCGGTTTGGGAATAGGCCATAAGTCTCGTTGTATGCCATCTTTTTTCTTCCTCATCTCCCCCCTCCCTCTTGCCCCACTCAGCATCGGGTAATCTCGATTCTCGGCATAATGCACATCGTCGTATTCCACAGGTCGAGTGCTGAGGTGTGCGCTGCGAGGTTAGAGTGCGACGACGCGCAGCGGATTTTCGGTGCGCTTGAAATTCTGGCAGGATCGCTGAAGTATGCGGAACTTGAGCGTGAATTACGTTGGACGTGGCGCTGGCACCGTTGAAAATTTGGCGGCCGTGATTCATCGCAGCCCCCCAAGTCGAGATCAACACCATCGACTGCGTCAGCTCCCGCGTGGAGATTTGTGCCACAGTCTGCACAAAGAGACAAGGGGAGCGTAAGATCGAGATTAATTTTGGGGAGCCGCGAGATACATACAATTACGCGAAGGAAAAGGGAGCCTTCAAAGATTCACCAGTCGAATTGAACCAATCATCGGGGTTGAGTAACCCTCCATGGGTGGTGATGAAGGATTCAATTCAAGCCAGGACGAAGTTCACCCTCACATTCGTAGCCGCTTAGCGTTCGAATGGGATCCACTAAGCTCAATAGCCCGAGGCATCAGTGGATGATTACAGCAAAATTAAAACGCACAGAGTAAAATGTGATGGATTCGTCTACACGCTGAGAAATTGACCGAGCTTCGACGGGACGCGGCATGACTGTCGCGTTATAGCGACGTAGTGAGATTCAGGGAGCATGCTGAATTTTGGGATACGCAGCGCCACTGCGCGTCGTCGGGTGCGGGGTCTGCACCAAGGAAAGGAACCGGCAGCACCCGAGCACGGTCGTACAAGCAAGGGGACGACATACCTTCACATCCAAGGAGATCGCGCCTATCCCGGGGGCCTCACTGCGCGTCGGCGTTGCCGAGGTCGAGATCTCTGCAGCAAAAAAGGAAAGGTCAGCACTCGCGCGCTTCGCGTACAAGCGGACGTCGTACGTTGGCGTCCACGGAGCTTGGAGCTTGCGTCCATCCGGAGCTTCAGCGGGCGGTCGTGAGGTCTAGGTCTGGAGAAAGACGGCGTCAGCGCACGTCCGTGGGCGCGTGCCAGAAAGAGGGAACGCACCGAGAGCATCGCCTCTCGATCCCTCGCCCAGCACCGCACCGCGTCGTCGAGGTTGGGGTGAGGTCTGCAGGAAGGAAAGAAACGGGCGTCAATATTCGCACGGCTGCACTGCGCTCGTCGCTATCCTCCATGGCATCCGTCGTTGGGGAGGTCTACAGAAAGGAGGTGAGAAAGTGTCAGCGCGCGCGTGTATCTACCAAGAATATCACGGCGGCGCAATCGAATAGATTTCGGGTCCATCCAAGCGCAGCCGAAGCGAGAGCTGCAGAAAGAGAAGCCGAGTCAGCGCTGCAGAGGACGGCGCGCGTGGTATGCTCGTAAGCATTCGAGGGATCTTGGTATCGAGGTATGTTGCTCTGTGCATCCTCCCCAGGAACTCGCGATCCAGCCAGCAGCGAGGCCGAGGTCCGAAGAAAGCGAGAGGAAGCAGGTCAGCCCTCGCTCGCGTAAGTATAGAAGGAGAACGCACCGTCTCATCCAAGGAAACCGTGGCGTCGTGCTCCATCCATGCACCGCCGTGCGTAGTGCCTCGAGGCTGAGGTCTGCAGAAAGGAAGAAAAGGTGTCAGCGCCCGCGTCTACATACAGAAAGAATGTACCGGCTCGTCGGCTTTGCCACCGGGTCGCAGCCGTCGGCTCGGCCATTCGTCACGTCGTGTCCCCTGCGCAGCGGGGGACGAAGATGGCGTCTATGAAGCAGAGGTTGGATAGCGAAGAGAAGAAGAAGAAGTGGGGGGATGGGAAAAGAATAGAGGACGGGGGAAGGAAGGAACAGCGCCGGGGAATGCGGAGGGAGGACGAGGATGGGATGAGAGGCAGAGGGCGTAGAAGGGGAGCAGAGGGAGAACGAGATGGGACGGTCAGTACGCAGAGGTAGCGCGACGGTGGAAGGACAGAGGGAGGCAGGGAGTGCAAGTATCGGAGAAAGAGAAGGCAGCAGGATCAGGTTAAGGAGGCGGGGGAGGACGCAAGGGCTTTACGTGCGGAGAGGGAGGCGGCCGGAGTGAGGACGAGCCATGAGGGAGGGCGAGCGCGGAGAGTTGGGCGGAGGGAGGCCCATGAGGCGAATGGGCGTGCGCGTACGGGCAAGCGACTAAGACTATAGAGACACCCCCAATAAGCTCGCGTCGAGCGCAATCCGTGTCCTGCGCGCGCGGGACTAGATTCGCATGAGACGAGATGCGAGTATACGTAGTGCCGTACGTGTTGCCAGCCCAAGAAAACGAAGTCGACGAGAGGAAGAGAGGAAGGAGGCGGGCTGATGGCATCACGTGACATTTTCCCCTTTGGGCCACCGCCATCACCTCCTCTTCCTTACTTACGTCTTCACCACGATCCTCGCGGCTCGCACGCCCCGTACCGAGCTCTCCGCCTTGTCAATTCACACCACCACCGCGCGCGCTTACCGCTCTTTTTGCCCTTGACCTTGGCTTTTTCTTCCTTCAAGTTGCGCTTCATGCATCCTCTGGCGCTCTCTGCGATCCGTTTACTACTACTGTCGCAGAGTCTATTCTGCTCTGCCTCCATTCCCGTCTTCTGCCTTTCCAGGATCCCTGGGTGTGGATTCGGGACAAAAGCCCTCGACTTTTTCGTCTTCAAATGCAGCGCACGACCTCGGGGGTGGTGCAGCCCTAGGCGGACAGAAGGGTTGCTACACCCAAATCATATCTACCTCCCCAGGTCCACCAGAACCTCAAAGCAGGTCTGGTAGCGGATGGTCCCGAATCGATTCTTTTTTCTTTTCACACCACCTTCCCCCGTAAATATTCCGCATCGATTTGTGGTGGGTCTCCGCATTTTCCCGGAATCCTCAGGCGCAATTACCGCCTTCCCCCTTCAAATTCAATCTCCTCAAAGTCGTCCTCTATAATCCGACCCGCATCAGGATAGATGCCTTCAATTCAAGAAGACCTCGCCCCGTGCCGAAATTAACTGTAGACAGCCTGGTAGCGGATGGTCCGCATCCACAACGAGTAAAACCATGACATTCAATCAGCAGTGGGATTCCCGTTCGATTCGGGACTAAGCCATTAGTCGTGTCGTTCCTCTTCCTTTTTCATCGCGCTCTCAGCTAACAGCTTCCCAGCCAACTTCCCGCCCCAGACTGAGCATCATCCGACCGCAGGCTTAATACCATCCAAACGCCGATGGTGCTTCGACTCCAGGGCAGAATTGGTGAGCATCCTCAGTTTCGCCCGAAACACTATCACACCTCACCGACAGCTCCCAACATGCCTGTGAAGCCCTGGTGGCGGATGGTCCGCAACCACACCGATTATTATTGCTTCTATGGTCCAGTGGGATCCCCGTTCAATTTGGGACTAGGCCATCTCCGGGAATTTGTGTTTTTATTTCCAACTATACGCATCGAACACTCTTGGTGCGTTCCCCCCATAATCATTCGGCCTACTCAGAGCCTCATGTCGGAAAAATCGAAAAAGCCTTATAAGGCATCCCAGAGCCTGACGGTCTTACAAGGCCCTGTCAGGTTTGCTGGGGTGCCTTATAAGGCACTAAAAGGTCGTTGTCAGGGCACGTCAGTCCAGATAAGGTGGTCGTCGGAGGGCTGGCTACATTGAGACGTAGTTAATTTCCTGCTCGTAAAAACATGTCGTAGTCGACTGTATCAAGGAGGTAAACCAAGTTGTCCCGTTTGAAGTCGAACACGGGACACATGTATACTCCCCGTATCAAATACTTTATGAATATCAGCTGTGTCTGCTTCGGTTCCTCGTACACGCGACATCCATCCCAAACTGTGTTAGGTTTCCACGAGCTGGGTTTCAACATGCTTACTAACGCGACGTCGTGGCTGGTTCCGTCGAGGGATTTGCAGGTAAATAAATCCAAGATGTGCGCGCAGGTCAAATTTGTGCCGGGTCCGGTCATATTGACCAGCGCGAAGTCGTGCCGTTCCTGGCCGTGAAATTTTGGACTGCACCGCAGGATGTCGCGTGCTTCAGTCCAATTCTCAGTGCACTGATAATTGAGGTACAGACAGCGATGTCTGCAAATCTAGTGAAAGTTTCTGTTAAACGAGCGGCAGTTTGAATAAGTTGTGTACCTTAACCGTGTCCCCGCACAGTTACGAGCTCACTCTGGCTCCGCGACAAGAAGCAGGCTTTCACTACAGTAGTCGACGAGCAGTATAACCCCCTCGAGCGATTCGACACCGACGCCGGCAAAATGCAGGTTCAGCTGGTGGAGCTGCGGGAGGTCTTACCTCAGGCGCTCCGGAGCAAGATGGCCGAAATGGAGAAGAATGGTCTGGCGGACGAGGTGAGTCTTACACAAATTTCCGCGACCTTGAACTCACCGAGCTGGGGGGGGTAGTTCCGGGCTGGGATGTGCGACCAGCGCTCCAATATTTCCCATCGAGTCCGTCGCACTGCCGGCCCCGCGATTTTCGACTGCTCCGACGAAGATTTGATGTCCAGCGCATCTCGCATGAAAGACGAGCTCCGGCGCCAGATTGGTTGGACCACCGACAAGAAGTACGACCCGTGGGTTGTCGAAATCCTCCACAAGGACTTCCGAGGCGAATTCGACATCGACACGATCTTCCTAAACCCGAAGCTGCACTTAGTATGTTTCCAGCAGCCCTGTAGCACGTCTGCTGAATTACGCGCCAGGTATTCGCTGCGCTTATCCGCGGTCCCAGCGCGGTCCCTCTTCTGAAGGCCGGAAAACCGCCGATTGTCCATGCGGAGACCAACGACCAGATTTGGGGCTTGCAGCACACGACTCCCGGTGCTATCGCCACATCAGCCATCGCGGCGAGTGTTTTTGAGCATTGAAATTTGCGTTGGCGCTGATGCAGCGATTTAGGCTCGATTCGGCCTGTCCGCAGATGACTCCCTTCGTGAAAATGGCACGGTAACGGGAATCAATTGGGCGGCCGACCACGAATTGTACGTCAAATACCTTACCACCGGACTCGAAAAGCGAAAGGCCTCGGTATTTAATATTTTCCGGGTCTGGGACGACATCTTCTTCCCCGGTCGAGGCGCGGGATTGGGAGGCAGGGCCGACAATGGAGAGGGCGGCTCCGTGGTCGATGTCATGGCAGCGCTCAACGCTGATGCCGATGTCGAGAAGACAGCTGGCGGTGATGGACCGGCGGCCGGCGGTGAAGAGCCCGCCAACGACGAGCATGAAGCGGGTGGTGGTCATGGCGAAGCTGATGCAGGGGGTGGTGGAGGCCGCCGACGCCAACGCAAGAACTAGCTGTATTACTTCTTGAATATTGCAATTTACTCAAGGTTATGATAAGTTGTCGGGCGCGACAGGCGGTGACAAGACGTGGTAGAGTCCCGTCAGGCCATATCAGGTGGGAACGTAGGTATAAAAGCAGCGCACAGACGAGGTCTGTAAAAGCTCCTTTGGCAGAGCGGTCTAGTACGTGTCTTTTGGTAAGCAGTCCTTTTACTGGGCTGAGTTCGAACCGCTCCACTGTCATTACATCACAGAAACTAATCAAATCAAAAGAAAATCAAGAACCAACCATTAGTAGGACCTAGTACAAAGGTGCACCAGCGTTAGAGCTGGTGCACTAGCTTTTTGTTCATTTTCTTTGAAAAATATCACAAACCTAATAGGCTCTGACAGCTCCTGATATCCCCCTTCAGGCCGTATAAGGACCGTCAGGCCATGTAAGGCCGTGTCAGACCCGATATGCGCCTTTTGGTACATATTTAAACCTGACAGGGCTTTATTTCCCTGACAGCCTGATCAGGCCATGCAGGGCCTCCTATGGCCGCATTAGCTGTTTTCGATTTTTCCGACACATGCTGCAATTCCAGTGCCCTTGTTCAAATTATTTTCCTCCAGAACCAACCACGTCGCGACAAATCTCCTCAATTCGAGCACATCTTACCCAGTACTCGAATACCTAATACAAGGCCCGGTAGCGGGGGGTCCGCGCCCACACGAGTCGACTGAGCATCTGTCGGATTGCAGTGGGATCCCCGTTCCATTCTGGGGCGGGCATTTGTCTGTGTCACGGTTTTTTGTGGTGTTCTCGAAACAAAGTCAATTCATTCACCGATCAAAAGAGCAGACCAACCTCACCACTGATATGTATGGACACGGCAGACTCGAATAGATGCCAAGTGCTGTCCGGGGCAGCTTACTCCCTGACTGTCCGTGACAGGTTTTAGGGAATTTTGAAGGCGGACTGTCTCTGGCCGGCTGTTATGTTCTGTCGGAGATGGAAAACATGTACGACATCTCTCAAAGAAAAGAAAAGAAAAACCACGACAAATAGGGGGTGGCGAAATTTTGGAGGGGTCAAAAATGTGTGTAGCTCTGTGGGCTCCCGGCAGGCTGTTCCAAACGTTTACAGTCATGGGGCACACCTCAAAGACATTTAGAAACGCTGTTCGGTCATTCCAATCTCCTTTGACTGCCGAATTATTGTTTTGTCTGTGCTATCACCTGGCCCCATTTGAAACATACTAACTTGAGCTCGGAGACAGCGGGGCTCGCTCGGCTGGGGTTTCCATCACAAAACACAGCGATCAAATCACAAATCAATTTCCGCACACTCCGAAGCTGATTCCATAAGATTTGAGGGCGGCGAATTTTGGTGGCCTCATGGACACTTGTATGGAAAATTTTCCGACACGTGAGGCCATGGAGAATCCACATTATATTCTATATGCACTTTTATCAACAAAAAACGGGAATCTCACGACAGTTTTCCCATAAATGGGTATTCTTATGTTTGATTGTCCGCAACTGTACGACGGCCCTGCCTCGAGTCGAATGAGGTTATCTGCTACAAGGTACTTGAATGTGAGACACCAATTTGTCGGAGATGCCGCCGTGCGCCACGGAGCCTGTCCAGTGTGTTTCGAGTCTCAGATATGCACATTGCGGAGCAGTGTCGAATTGGCGAGGGAAATAATGATCCACGCTTCGGTCAGGAAATAAGCCTCCTGACATTCTCGGTGCTGAATGGAGAAGACCCACAGTTAAACCGTGCTCTCCAGTACGCTGTGGAAGCGAGTGAGATAAAGAATAAAACCGTGGAGACGACAAGCCATAGCTCCGCCCCGAATCCAAGGGGGAAAATCTGCGGCGTAGGATAATGGAGTCGCGGTATGGAGGGCGGATACGCACCACGCATGACAGAGCCTTGCATATTCATGTGGGATTGCAGAGAGCACATCGAGTTCAAAACAGCTACTGCCCTCGGAGGCTGCAGTTATGTAGCCAGTTCCAGTGAAAAGCAATCCAAGAGCCGCAGCGAGAGCGATACAGACTCAAGAAATCAAGAAAGCGTCGCCGGAGAGGTCGAGCGTTGCACAAGAGATTCAGGCCAGCATTGAGTAGATTCAAACCCAAGGAGGGAAGAAAGAAAATAAAAAAGATAAACACAACAACCCTGCCCCGAGTCGAACGAGGATGTCCCTGCTACAATTGAATTCTTTGGCCGTGGATGGTCAAATGTAGATGCACGCCGTGTGCCACAGAGCCTGTCTAATTTTAATTTCGAGTCTCAAATATCCACATTGCGGAAGAGTGTCGAATTGGAGAGCAAAATAATGACATGCATGCTGGGAATATAATAAGCATAGAGTAGTTCTCGGTGGAAGATATGAAATACGCATAGTTGACGCATAACGCCTGTGAACGAGTGATTCATGACGAAAAAATAAATAAACCCCAAAACGAGTTCACACGCACCCATTGCTCTGCCCCGAATCGAACGGGGATCATCTGCAGTGCACAGTGGAGTGGTCGCACGGAAGGCAATCCGTGCACAACAGAGCTTTGAGCATTCCATTTTGGCTTTCTAGTTTCGCGGAGTTGGCGCTTCCAGATGAGGATCTGGTAACGTAAAGGAGCATTGCCGGAATGGATTAGATCTGGTGCGCCACAGGAGGTGGGAAGAATTACGCAGGGAGAATTGGTTGTAGGACGGTCGGGAGAAGACGAAAGGTCCCGTCCAGGACTAACGAATACAAAGTGGCGAAAGAGTGCTCGTTATACAGCAACTTGAAGGCAGTGACAAATGTCCAAGGCAGTCTGATGAGCCGCGGCGCGTTCAAGAGTAACGTGGCAGGACTGTCCGACTGAGGATTCGATATCCAGCTCTGAATTTTCAGACAGCACAAGCAATGATGGAAATGGTTTAAACTTAAGAAGGAGTATATAGGAGAACAGTGCGAGTGCGACCCAATTTAAGCGAGTCGCACTGTTGATCGCATTCCCATCAAGGCACATCAGCCCATCATTACCGGCATGGCACTGCCGGTTCTCCATATTATCGTCAATTGGTGTATTTAGAGCGTAGCTCAAACTGTATTTATGCCTGGGGGAAAGACCCCCCTCCTTTGGCCTGACGGCATGTTGCAAATTTTTATTCGCGACTTTTTCCAAGTTTCTTGTGGTTTTCAGCTTGATCTCAGTGTGAAAATGAATCTGGCACGGGGGGACCCCCGGGGAACCCTTTAATGCTCGCCGTTGGGCTCACTGCGTGGTGCTTCTGCTCGCCGCGGAGGCCCACTGCGTGGGGTCTTAATTTTTTTTTGGTGGCGTGTACTTCCTTTTGAGCTTTATCCCAGTTCTTTAAGACTCTCTAGCGCGAGGGAGACTCCCGCGGACCCCCCTCACCGCTCGCCGCTGGGCCCGCTGCGTGATGCTTCCGCTCGCCGCGGGGCCCATTGCGTTTTGATTCTCTTGATCCGATAATGCCGAGTCCCACTGTTCATCAAGGTAAGCGAGTTAGCCGACGAAATAGCCGAGTCGCACCCGCACTGTTTTGGTCATTACATCTTGAGAAGAAATAAGCAAGATGTTCTCAGAATAGTAGGTTGATACAAGCAATCTGAACACGTAGACTCTCGAATGCACGGAACTTCGGCAATCCTACGCGCTTCAAGTTCTCTTGGAATACAATCACTTCGTTCATCAAATTGAGCGTTCAAGCCGTCCAGTTCAAACTATGCCTCACTTACTGGAAGTCAACTGGAAGCAGCGTCGGATTCGAGTACTGCATCCTAGCTGATTATCACATCGGCACATTATTCTGTTCCCGTTTGCGGCCGAAGCTCGTGAGAGGATCCCATAGTATTTCTATCAAACCAAGTGGAGGCATAAATGACTGTGGCATACATTTTCGAAGCTATATTGTATGTAGGTACAGTACCTGCTTGTTCCTCAATGGGACGATACATCCTCCTCCTCAGATTGCGCCCTGTCTTCAGCCTGGACCTTATCGTCCTCTTGATTCTTCTCCTCAGGTTGAGTCTTCGAGTCGTCCTGTATTTTCCTCACGTTAACGACGTCAGGTGTCGTCTTACTTCCAGGCGCTTTTTCAACGTCCTTAGTCCCTGATAGGTTTCGATTTTCGGAACCAAATACTATTACTATAAAAGTGATCGTGATGAGCTCGACGTTACAAATGACCACGAAACAAGACAACTCACAAAGTATGTTGTAGAGACTTTGAAGGCAGAGCGGGACCCAAAGGAATAGCGCGATGACTTGGCCAAATCCCCATTGGTTATCCTGAAACTCCGCCCCTGTAACAGCCTTCATGACGTTTCTCGTGCGCTCCATTTGAATCACCTCTACCAACATCCCAATCGCGAACGCCAAGCTTATTGGTCCCAGAACCCGTGCTTCTCTGCTGACCAAAGCAAGCCAAAGTCCAACGAGAATAAGACATGCAACGCCCAAAGCTAGGATACCAGCGAGAATGAATCCGATGATGATAAAGGAGAACTTCCACCCATTTTTGCTGAAGGGGCTGAAGTACTCCTTGACGGTGATATGAGGGAGGTGGACACTCGGGGCGGGAATGCTATGAATCCAGGGCTCAATGCGACTGTAAGCCGTGCAAGCCTCGCCCAGCTCGCTGATCGTCTGCCAACTCGACTGGCTCGTCCGCAAGCCGCCGATCAAGCCCACGTACAACCCGAATTCGAGTAGCCCATAGAGAACGAGAATCGCAATGCGCAGACGATCGTGACGCTTCTCGACTAGGGTTGGGGTTTTTTCAAAGATGCCGGCCGTAACTGATGATGATAAAAGGGAGAGGAACTGCAGATTCATCAAAGAGCGGAGGAAGGCAAGTTCGTAGAAGGGGGCATGCTGATGGGAACGGATGATGGCGGCGACGGCGACTGGAATGCTAAACTGTGCGGAGATGTCGTGAAATGTAGCTTGTAGTGACTTCAAGTTTTTCTTCGTCTCGTCGCTAAAGTTCCATCGCTCTCGAAACGCATAAACCAAGCAGAATAGAGGGCCGAAGATGAAGGTGAGAATGGCTTGGAGAATGTATGAGATGTTGGCACCGATCCCCGACAGATCCGGGTTACCAGTTCCCCAAGCGAGGGTGCAGATGTTTGGACACGCCGCGACATAGGCGGTGATGTTCAGCTGACCCATATTGGCTTGGACGAGCGCATCGTTAATGGACGAGAAAGCATTGCATGCAGGGGTTGCCATCGGGGCTGCTGTCTAGTTTCACTGTTCAAAATGTTATCAAAAGGTAATCTGAACAAATCACTGACATGGGAGATAAGAGACCAACGGTCTCTGTTTCGTCCTGAAAAGCCTGGAGAAGCAGACAGGAGCGAAGGAGATGGCGGGCTAAAGGAACGGGACAGCTCACTGGAGCAGGTATCTAAATACACCGCCAGGAGACATTGAGGTGGAGTTCATCAAGGCACCGCACGTAGGGATCGTCACCGTACCCGTCCAGGACGGTTGGGCGGACGGACGGACGGACAACCGTCCCGTCCCGTCCTTGGAGCGAACGTCGTTCGAGCCCACCGTCCCGTCGACGGACGGCAGGGAGGACGGCCGTCCCGTCCACCAGAGGACGGGAGGACGGACGGATGTTGGGTGAGGTGCTACTTAATTTCGCGCTGTCAGTGACTCATACCCTGTGTTAGTGAGCGGATATAGTCCCCAGTTATTTTGAAGTACCTGAAGGAAATAATGCTTGTGTGGACTATCGAGACCAGTGGGTCGCCAGGCGTGTGTTCGCTTCTGTTTCTTGGCACAGCAGAATACACACTAGGTGATTTCTCTTGACACCCTTGACGCCCGGATCTAAACGGACGTGCGAACAGCATTTACGCGCTGCTGAACACCGCGCATACGGCGCCACGCCCGCTGCACGTAAGGTAAGTTACCATTCTAGGAAGTTCGAGGTGATGACGGCATCATAGCTCAACGAGTCGAGAAGTGACCCAAGGGTACAATTGACCGAGCTTGGACCGGAAAAATGTCATGCCAGGTAAGTAAAGCTATACTTACGCTACATTTCATCATACGGGCTTGAGCCCTGAACTTACCTGCTGACTGACCGTCCGTCCACCGTCGACGGCCGTCCCGTCCACCGTCCCGTCCCGTCGAGCATCGCGAGAGATGCTGCTCTACCGTACCGTCGACGGACGGTCCATTGGACGGCCGGCTTTGGTGCCGTCCGTCGGCCGGGACGGACGGTGACGATCCCTAACCGCACGCCATACTTTCGATTGGATGAATGTTGTCACATGTTACATGCCAATCTATTTCCATCGCGTTGAAAATAAGCGCCGAGCTGCGAAGATCTATGCAGACTATGACTTGTCAGTGTAGTGCACGTGCGGCCCAGAACAGCTAAGGTCACAGACCTATGTCTGGACCGCACAGAAAAAAGCTGATAGGTCTACGACAGGTGAGCAAGCTAAATGAGCTCCGGTCGGTCGAGTTCAACGCCATGGCCAACATCCCATTCAGACACCGAAATTTTTCCTCTTCTCGCCTGGACCGCGCTGTGGTGGCCTCATACTCATAAGAGTGGATGGATGGGAATTCCTAGCCTGTCCCTGATCGATATTCCGAGACGGTGCGGTAACAACCACAGGGTGGGATTATATCCGATTTCAGAGTAATCACCGCGCTGTTTGCGTCTAAATCGCGATGAGTTGTTATTTCCGACTGCGCGATCTGAATACTTACACTGGGCGCTTACTGGATCTCCATTTGGTCATGAATTAAGCTCGTAATGGCACCCCATGATTACTACCGCACCTCGAACGCAGGATACTGTTCTATCCGACTTCAGAACATGTGCGGCCTCATTCAGCGGCGCCGCTGCGGCGTCAGCGGTAACGCAAAAATTTGCCGAGTCTCAAATACCAGCCGATTGCATGTTGGCTCATCACTTTGGGCGCCAACCGACCTTCGTTTTCCCAGTTCTGGCTTTAAGTTGCAAGATGGCTTTGTCTCGGAAAGCAGGCAACTGGACACAAACTTCGCTATTCCACCGCACCGATCCGCCTCGATACCATTTTCACACTCGAGGTTCCTTTTTTCGTAGTTAGGCGCCGACGTTCGAATGCGGAAGTACGCTTCTCTTTCAAGTTCGCGCACAGTATGTATCAAGACCGTCTCCCTCGGCGGGTCACCGTAGGCGCCCAATCGTTCCGTAGCCGACATTTTATAGTATACACATTGCCATTCTCTGTCACGCTGCATCCTAAGTGCCGGCTGTCGGGTCAGTTGGGCGCCTCTAATGATCAATGATCAAGCGCGCAAGGAAAGCGCCGGGCGTCTTGTACTCGAAGATTTTTCCTTAACCAATGGAATATTCCCGTTTGGGGCGAAGTCACGATGCTGCATACCTTGGTAGTACCTCCACAGCCTGGCCGGATGGCCTCAATCCCCTCCCGACTCAGTATCGTCCCGTTTTTCTGCATGTCCGCACCAATAGTCTGGGTGGGCGTAGGCTCCCGGTGATGCGCCGTTTGGCGCAACAGAAATCCGCCAGAGCGCAAGCGGGTGCTGGAACCCCATTGTGAGCCATCTTACATCCCTTCGTGCCCCGGATGGTTTCATTCCTTTCTCTGTATTGTAGGCTCTGATCAAATTGCCTTTTTCCGATTAAGTTCTCAGGCAAGCGCGCACTTGAGGCGCTTCATGACAGCCGTCATGACAGCTGCCCCAGGTAATTGTCCCTGAAGTTCCGTTTTACACCTCATTTGTTCTTTCCTTTGGTTCTAGCTCGTCTTCCATTCATTTTCGGCGCTTCACTTGGCAGAATGTACGAGGAATCGCGACAAAGACACCGATCTGGTCGTTTCAAAATTTATCCGCATCGGCAATTCCCGATGGGCTCTCGGACATCTCGGACAAAGGGAACGTTGATCTTTATATATTGCCTGTCTGTTCTGACCCTCAAAACGGGGGCTGTGTCACATGCTCAGCTCCCGGTGACTGTTTTCGTGCCATAGCGAGATTTTGATTGGATCACTTTGCTAGCACGGGCTGTCTCGCACATCTGAGTACTGTTCAAATTAGTGTCACAGCATGCAGGCAAGGGAGCTTGACACACAAAATTTTGCCTACTTACCAATGAAGGCTTGTATGCACGGGGGTGCCTGCACAAAATCAGTTGCTGGTACAAAGGCGCGTGCAACCAAAAGCTGCATGCATTCTTGGGGTTTTGGTCAAGTTGTAGTAAGATTTTCGCCTTTTGGATAGAAGTTGTATGAGAATACCTTTTACACAGTATATATACCATACTTTTTCCACTTTTCTTAATTCTTCTGCCACCTTTCAATTGTTCTTTCAATTTTTTATTTCACTGCCATGTACTTTGCGTCGATCGCACTCACTCTCGGCAAGTGCCAACAACTACTGTGGCCTTCAAACTCTGATGTGGCAAGTTGCACCCCGATCCCAGTACACACACCACTGCCTATTACAGTCTCAGACCAGTCTCCGTAGAAGGGTAACACATATACCCGAGTACTACACCCTGTTTTGTATGCTCCGGAGAGCAATTCTCACCAGCCGAACTTCGGCGTGACCGGTCATTCAATTTTAATTCGGGATGGATGTGGCGTCACTACAACAGATTCAAAACTCAATGCCTCGGAAGATGCAAGGAATAAGAGTGCCAGGTGCGGAGATCAACTTCGGCTGAAGTTGAACTGAACAGGTGCGCAATCAGGAAACCGAAGTAGGAGCGCAAGTAGGAGCATTTTCGCAAAGAGGGACGATATGTGTTCCTGTTTGAAAAGCTGTCCCCTTGCTTCCTTTTTGCCTCTCCTGGTTGACTTCCTGGAAGCGGGTAGGGAAGGACTCAAAAACAGCCAAGTGGGGCAACTTTGAACCGCACTAATGAATGGCATTCCTGATCAATGCCAACGCAAAATATTTCTTGCGGCCCGTTGCGAAGTTCAACTTGGAATTTTCTCTGAATGTCTGATTGGACCAGGGACTTGATCCATAAACAAAGCAGACAATATTTCTGTCGGAAAAATGATGTAAAATGATTCATACAACACACACTCAAATCTACGTGTCTTCGAGCTAGGTTCTCCTTGAAACAGCCCTTCCATCCCTCTGCTCCCAAACGCTCGCCCACATCTTACGAGATGAAGACATCGAACGCCTGATTGCCGTAGGGCAAGCCCGAGCACGGCGCGACGCTCGCCGTCTGCCCGACAGCGGTCCCAATCTGGGCACATTGCCCCGTGGCGCTGGAGACTACTTGACAACCATAAGCGACCGTGGGATCATCACAATTCCGGCAGACATAAGACCATCCCTGGGTGCTATTTCGAGAGAGAGTGAGCATTCACTGGACTCGCATTTATTTCGAAAAGAATACTGCTTACGCATTGCCCGGAGGGGTGGTGATGCGCGGCTCGAGCACCAGCGCTCCGTTTTCGTTGGTCGGGTACAAGAGCGTAGTAACTCCAGCCGGAGGGACGACGCTGCAGAAGAAAATCAAATAGGCCTCAGCACGCATTCATGTAATGAAATAGAAGATTCCCACCTCAAAAGTCCATTTCCGCTCGAATCAGCCCTGAACACTGGAACGAGCGGGACGGTGAGGGCCTCCGCCTCAATGGGCACGTGAGCAAAGTAGGCCCCGGAGGGGTACCCCAACTGGAACTGCCCGTTGACGATGTTGATGCCCTTGCCTGCCACGACAGGGGTGCATATACCGGCACGCGCCTGCACGGGGCTGGCGGTGGTGCTGGCACTAGCAAGGAGAAGCGAGGTGAGGACGGAGGCAACGGAGATCATTCTCAGTTTCGATGTAGGGGAATGGACGAGTTAACCTTGGTGTTGGTGAGGATGTGAGAGCGGAATCGCTGGGATTTTATACTACAGATCCAATAGGTAGAACACTGGAGATTTGAGAGAAGGGTAGATTCATTCCTACGGCGCCGTCGCATACGCACCATTCATTCACCTGCGATATCCTTTTGGTTTAGGCGTTGAGGACCATTCAACTGCTGAGCGCTTGATTAGACATCGCCGGATTGTGATACCTGGAACGTCAACCAGGCGGCGCTCTATGATCTATGGGTGCGACCCGTTCGTGCCGTCAGACGGCCGGGTCCAAAAACGGCCATTTTTTTTGACGGGTAGAAACGGGTTGATCCTAGAAACGGGTTGATCCGTCCGTCATCCGTTTTCGACGGCTCCAGAGATAGAGTCTCAGGTTGTCGAGTGCGCAGTCATTGATAAAATTGCAGCCTCTATCCCTCTGAAGAGCATACTCACCGATACGAAGGCCATTGAGCAGTATTTGACTGACCCGTCACCGACCTTCGCGCCAGAATCTCGCGATGGCTGGGTCGGTACCCGTCGCGACGGGGACGGGTTGAAGGCCTACTATGATCATACCTGCACCGTGCTTGGTCATATTTTTGGTTTTTGTTGAATTGTAAAGACACCGTGGATTGAAATGAAGACGCCTGCGGAGAGAAAGGACCAAGCTTACGATGGAGCCGTAGATCCCGCCTGATCTTCAAACTGCGTGTTTCACGATTGAAAGACAGGCGGTGAGAACCGAATAAGTTTACGGCGCAGTTAGCTCTCGGTGCTGAAAGACATTTCGATACATGGCTCTGAAGCTTCAATTGTAAGACACACACCGTCGATGCCCGTCCCGTGCGCCATCTCACTATACGAAGAAGAGAGCTCACGAAATAAATTCTATTTATTCCAGTGCCCGGCGCACGAGAAGGAGCGACGAGTACGCAACAGCGGAGAGAACGCCAAGCAAAGGAGGGACGAACGCGGAAACAAATCCGACGAAGTGTACGGAATCCGGACCCGACGACTATCAAATGAATGAAGGATACTAGCCTTGTATACCAGCGTTTGGGAGCCTTTGGGACGGGTCTTGACTCTTGTCCTTCTCCTGACCACGAGTACAAAAGGCTGAATCTTTGGTTTCCACTTCAACACACGGGGTCCGAGATGTTGCCGTTCAAATTTAGCTATGAGACAAGGTTTCCACAGCATAGTAGTCCGGAGGAAGAGTAGGTTGCCGTTATCAAAATGCGTGAAATCGGCCCGAAAGTCCGACAACGGGATTCTGTGTGTGATCGGGCCGAGGCCCGAAATTCGCTCTGGATCCCGTCAATGGCACCATAGACTGCGGAATTGCACAACCCCGTCATTTCAGATCACCGGCGACTCTACTTATCCAGCTACCTTTGTCTCGGTTCTGCTCAAGTTCTGCCACGACCTCCAGCTTCATAGACCTCTGCTCAAAGAGGCTTAAGCTTGTTCAATTCCCTTTGCATCGACTTTAAAATACTTCCTTCGTGACCTCGTATCCATTTCCTCATCTCTTCTCCTTTCTCCCACATTCCTCGCACCGCGGCCGCATCTTCTGTCTGGCTCGGGTGAAAATATTCCGTCACGGTTTTCTAAGTTTCCACTTTATGTGTGAGGTCGCCGAGTTTCTGGAGCGCTGAGTTAGCGATTCAAGATAGTAGCGACGCACTCAGAGTTTCTTGATGAGAGTCTTGCAATGCAAATTGCGCAGTAAGAGTCTCCGTATGTATATCCCATTTCAGTGTCAACCCGTTCTCAATGTCCCGCCTAGAAACGCGAGAGATGATATTCCACAGACCGTGACAGCACATATCGATCCGCCTTGGGATTCGCATGAGGCCCCGGTTAATCAGAGTGAAATTCCCGAATACCCCATTGGCCATTCGGACCCGCGCTCGTAAGTCTTGACTGTCTATCATGTATGAGCAGCCTTGGACCTATGTACGACAGATATTACTATCAATCGGTGCCTCAAGTGTTCGGCTATGACCCCGACGGACAGTGTTGGACCATAGATCACGACTCTGCTCGTGAAGAGCCGTACGTTCAACTTCGTCTTTTAAAATCCTGGTCTCATCGGGTGTTGAAGGCCTCGTCGAGACAGCACAGAAGTTGAAGCGGTGTATTACCAAGCACCAGGACCAAGATCGACCCCATTGTCGATCTCAGACCCGTCAGAAAGTTTTCTTCCGGTCATCCATGCATTACTGAGGTCATTTCAGAACCGGTGGAAGAGTTGCAACTGAAGCTGCGGTAGCTTTGGCTCCGGCGTACGAAACACCACCATTGAATCTTGTCGCAGAGTAAGATTCAGCCTGGATACATTGCCTATTTTGTCTCAATTACTCTGAGATCTAGTGTGTCTTTGTCTCGCCGAGTCCCTGCTCAAGATAGCGAATCAGAACTCTGCAAAGACGACATGATAAAACAGCTGAAGATCTTCTTTACGGAATCCTTCGGTCATCATCCCTTTCATCGCTGTAAGCGTCGCTAACATTCAATGCAGAAAGACTCGGTGTCGAACTGCACGGCAGCAAACGAATTAAAAAACTCCCATGGCTTCAATTTGACGAGACGCTCGAGAAGGAAGGGATCAAAATGGTGAACTGGCCCGGTGATGTACCTACACCAGGGAAGGGTCCCAATTCCAGCAAAGGACTCGCGGGATTACCTGTGCGCCACCTCAATAAGATCTTTGCTGCCATCCATAGGGAAACGGCAAAGTTGCAACTACAACGTATTCCGGGAGCTCGAAAACCTGGACAAGCTGTATCGCAGCAGGAGTTCTTTGGGGACGACTCTGCGGTAGCCTCGAGCTCGAGGAAGAGGGGGAGAGATAGAGAGGACGAGGGAGATTCAAGGCCAAAGAAGAAACAACTTGAAGGGGTGTCACGGTTCAGGATTGACTTGATGCGTAGAAGGTGAGCTAATTTACGTGGTGTACTACTCGGACATGTGGCTCACTCGCTACAGTGATTGAATGCTCACCCCGAAGCTTTAGACAGAGTGATAAGATTCCCGCTACCGTTACTGAAAGGATTCTATATTGTGCCCTATGTATTCTGGGTGCAAGAATCCGTCTCCACGAGCATTTGGCGTGAGCTTGGTTTGCCACCGTTCATTTCCTTAGGCGTGCAACCTCGGACAAACCATTGATGCCCGGATTTGGACTGTAAACCTATCTCTGCATCCACTGTCAACAGGGTCCCGAGATAGCTTCCTCTTTGTATTGAACAGTGTCCGGAAAGCGCTCTTTAAAGTTTAAAGTTTGCTCGGCCTGCGGGATTATCGACGATTCATCAATTTATGAATCGACGCTTCAGCCATCCCTTCGTGACTCCACGTGTTCTTTGTTTCTGGTGTGTCACCAACTGTAATGAAATATTATAAAGCCGGGGCCAGGGTTGTCAGCGCGCGAAGCGGGCCTCTTGTGTAAGGATAGCGGGATGATGTCAGTTCTAAACAGGGAAATTGCCTTTTTCGTCCTCCTACTGCCCCTATCTCAACTCTACTCGGTGCTGTTCCCGCGACCACCACCTGTCTTCGAGACGATCTCAGGCTGCAGATTATGGCACAAATTTCTTTTTTCGTCCTACTACTACCTCTGCCCGGTCGGCGTTGGCAATCACTGTCTGCCTTCGAGATGATCCAGGGTTAAGGCCGTACAGCATGTCATGCCCACAAATTTCCTTACTTGAACTCCTCCTACCAGGTCGAGGAGGACATCCAAAGCCACCTTATTCATATAAAGCTCAACATCGCACAATTTCCCAACAGGCCTTCCTCCGTCTACATCTTCTAATCTGCCATGTCTCGTAGCGTCCTCGCGTCCATGTCCCAGTATTCGACCATTCAACGCGCTGTAGCCAACCCAGTAAAAGTCAAGGATGTCGTAAATCATCTCACCCAGTCCAGGACCTTGTGTCTCGCCGTAGTGAGTCTCGTAGCCGTGCTTTCGATGCGGCGCGCGTGACCTTTTTCTCAGTTATTGGGACTCTTCGCGTCAGTTTGCGGATGGTTTCTTGCTGCTACGATGCTCACATCCTACTCTCCTCCTCAAGGTTCCATGTTCAGTCTAAGCGCGCCGCCGACGAGGTCTATGTTCTAACCGCGATCTTGTTGACGTTATGCATCGGCGCGATGTACGACGGACTGGACGAACAAGCATTCAAGGTAGGTGGCCAACATATGCGTCATCCTGTTATAAATTCGCTGGGAACTGACCGAGCCCTCAGGCCCGTGTTACCAGTCTCGGTGTTCTCGGATTCACCATCACCAATGCCATCCCCAACATCAGCGTCGCGGCTCTACTCCTTCGAGCTCTTACGCTCATATCGCACTCACCCGCCTTGCTCGTCGCTCAGATCGCGATTGTGATTCTCCCCGCAATGGTGCAGCTGATCTGCGAACTCGTGGCGATGCGTGTGATGGGACAAGCAGGTGATACGGCTGTTGAACGAGGAGAGACGGTCACCGGGAGTGCAACCCAGACAGCGGAGGTATGAGGACGATAGAGGTGGTGGGAGAGGAGATGGCGTGAACCCATTCAAGACGGTAGATATAGACAAACATCATGCTGCGAATCTCGAGGACTACGAGTCATGGTGCATACTAGTCGATTCGGATCAATGTGAAGCGCTCTCTTGGTTGCCTCGAGAGCGATGCAGTCCATATCTGCCGGTTCAGCGGAGCTCCACGATCTCGTCGCGGATGTGGACATACCCCGTGTCTGCATCCTCCCAACGTTGAAAAATGGAACAAATAAGCCTCGTGAAAGAAAGGGACGCAGGCAAAGAGGTTGAGACGCGACATAGAAGCCGCCACCGAAACTGACAAGCACACGTCAAACGACAAGGAAGCAAGGATCAGGAGAAAAGGGAAGCGCACTGTATATATGTGTGAACGTCGGGGTGCGGGTGGAAAGCCTCCTCTGTCGCGCATACGAGCACATTTGGAGGCCTGGCGGGCCGGTGAGGCGGAATATGCCGAAGCGGAAGCGTGTAGAACACGAGCGAAGCAGAGCGATGGCGCAGAAGGGGGGAAAGGGAAGGGATTGATGTTTAAATAAAACAAGACTGACCTTGGCTCTGACTTCGGCGCACACACGACCGCGAAGGATTCTGAGAGCATCCGCTGGAAGCTGGTGTGGGTCGACAGACATAAAACACGATTGTGAAGGGTATTTGCAAAACGTTGAGTCAAATTATACAAAACAATAAATGGTGCGACGAGAAAATGAATAAAATTAGCGTACAGATAGCTCTCGGCCCGGCCTCGGTGAGGGACGACACAAAGAGCAGGGATGGAGCGGCAGGAGGAGCGAGGACAAGCCATAAAAGAGGTCCGGATACTCCGAGACACGCCCGTGGAAGGAGGAGCAAGGAAAATGCTCGCGAGCGTTTGTTTGCGATGCTTACATAATACGCTTACCCGCGAGACATGGGAACGTCTAGACAAACGAGCCGGGGCCGCGCGAAGAGATACCGCAATAGCGGGTGGTCGCGGGGACGGATGAGAGCGAGCGCCTCGTGCCCCTGGCGACGATCTCCCGCCCCTGCATTGGGAAGACAAAAAGTCGTGGGCGATAATCTCAGTGGGCGCCGACCGTCTCGGCGACATCCACGGCGAGGCGCAAGACGAGCCCCGATACGCGATACGAGCCCGGCGCGGGCCGAAGTATTGACGGAGCGACGAGTCCGCGGTGGACGCAGACAATCGCGCCGGTTGTCTGTGAAGGCCATCCTGCGGCGTGAATCGCTCGTCTTGTGGCGCAGCGCCGTCCCCGCCGGACGCTCGTCCCCAGACATGCCCGCGCGCGCAAGACAGGCGCCGCAGGCGATTCACAGTGCCACCCGCACTCGAACGTTCGTCCCGGCCCGACGCACGCCTGCCATCCGGGCTTGAAACCACCCGCGCAAGTCCCCTCCTCGGGCTCGCGGCCCATGATGCCATGGATTCACATCGCCCCACCCGCCGCGCGCCCGATACGCCGTCGAAAAAGCAGGAAACGTCGCGAAGCGGCGGGAAAGAAGGAAAGATAGCACGCCTCCAACGGACCGAGCAAGAGAAGAAGTAAGGACTAACTCACCCATCCCAAGGTAATCAGCCCGCGCGCCTCCGTGAAGCCGCCCTCCTCGTCCAGGGCGCGCGCGTCGCTCGCCGCATGCTGCTTCGGGATGAGCAGCATCTTGACGAGGTACCGCGATTTGGTGTCTGCGAGGGCGTGTTAACGGCGGCGATGACGACGGAGGGAGGGAGGGGCGGGAGGGAAGGAGGGAGAGGAGAGCGTGGGCGATGCCGAGTGAGGAGAGGAAGGAAGGATGGGGGTACAGGCAGGATGTGGTGACGAAAGAAAGCACAAGGAGCAGCACTCACCCGTCCTCACGACCTCCCTCCCCAACAATAACCCGCACGTCTCGAGGTTCTGCGCCGTGTTGGCGCTCGCGATGCCCAGGGACCGCGGGAGCGTCGCCTCCGGAAGGATGTGCGTGTGGTGCAAGGACTCTTCGTCCACAAGGTGGAGCGAGGCGTCCAGCCCGGCTCGTGCGCCTTGAGATCCTCCACGCGGGGATGATTCGCCACGTAGAAGGCCAGCGCGACCGGGCGGCGTGAGTACGTAGCAGCCGCGTGCGTCGACGCCCGCGGTCGGGTCTGGGACGAACGTCGGGCCGGCGGAAGCATCGGGGACACATCCCTGCGCGCGCTGGTGCGTGGACATCTGCCGCGCGAGGGCGGGATACGAAGCGGAGAAGGTGTCTGGAGAAGGGTGCGTCAGCGAGTGGAAGAAGGGGTGCGTACCGTCGGGCGTAGGTGTGGGGCTTGATGATGAGCTGGCGGGGGCGAGTGTTGGCGGCCTTGGCTTTGGTGCGGGGTTTCTGGATGCCATGCGTGCGGCGTCGGGGAAGGCGCTGGAGAACGGGAGGGAGATTTGTTGGTTCCTCTATTTTGCCGAGGAGACGATGACATGGAAGAGTGTCGGATGTCGGGGAAAGAGGGAGGACTCGGGCGATGATAGGACTCGCCTGATCGCATCTGCGATCAATGGGCGACTAGTAACACGGGGGCGGTGACTTCCCGTAAGGTTACAGCCCAGACTCCCAAATTGGGATGTTATGAGGGTCTGAGACTAAAAATAATCTGACACGAGGCTGTGGACGGAGCGTCTACTTCTCTTCTGCGGCCACGTCATGGAATCGCAAGACGGTCATCACTTTCAGCCTCACCTTGTGAGTCTCTGCCTTCCATACCGGTGGGGATCAGCTATCTGAGCATTCTTTAGGATAGTGCACTTGACCGAAGAAACGAAACTCAGCCCACGTCGGATCTTTCACTGCCAAACACGTGCGCAAACCTTAGTGCTTACTGTGTTCCATCACCGATTCTGGACAGGTCCAACGGTTTCTTCGAAAATGGCCCAGATCCGCTTGAAGAGTCTGATGCTCTGACAATTGCTACCCCGCGCGTCAAAGACGACCGAGTTTTCATTGACAATGTTACCGCGGGCAAAACAATACCGAACAGCAAAGTGACGATTGAAGGAGGGCAAAGGATTACTCTGGTTTGGTCCGCACTGGGGAGTTTGCCAGGGAGTGCCATTCGCAAGCGAGTCTTCCTTCAATTGCTGCGTGGTTGCGATGAAGAGGATGTCTGGTTATGGATAGACGGCGATGAGAAGGCTGTGGGGGAGGCCAGCTGTTCTGACTTTCCACCTTGGACGACAGCCGCTATAGCCCTTCAAACAAGACTCGCTAGGCAACCAAGGTCGACGCCGCTGCGGGATCGAGTCCAGTCTGTGGTGCCAGAGATGCGTGTGGCGATGATTTTATGGCTCGTCCTGACATCGAAGGTGTATAAGGATGCGGCAAAGGAAGGGATGCTGGACCTCGAGGAGTGGAATCTGGAACTGTTGGTTGATATCTGGTGGTCGCTCGTTCCAATGCGAGTATGTTATTGGTTCCATGAGCATAACAAGGACCACGATTATCGGACGTTCCACGCTGTGATGGCCGCTCAAGGCCACAATTGTGTTCCGAAAGATTGTGTTTCCTTCAATAGCTGGCTACTCATGCGATCGGAGTTTTTTCCAACCCAAAAACACAATTTCCTCGCTGGGGTAAAGCCTGTCACCTGTATTGCTTGTTTAGCCAGGTAAGTGCATAGCATGCCGTGCCCTTCGCAATGCTGAAACCCCTTTCAGACAACCACCAGAACATCCACCACCTCCTCCGTGGACCCCACCACTCGTTCTCGTCGCTCTCCGCTTCCTGTGGGACCAGACCACGCCCCACAAGGACGACTTTTGCAATTGGTTAGAGCAACAACCTCTTTTATCCGGAATAAGACAAATCAACGAGGCCTTGCTCAAGCTACGTGGAAGAGATCCTTCCTCTAACTACCTTCCCTGGGTCAACAAATATCCCTTCTCAGACTTCCGACGCACTGTGGTGAAGTACAGTCTCAACGAGTGGCGCTCCATGGAGGACTGTGCTTTGTGGCCGGAATTGGAGCGACCAAGCTTCCATGTCCGCGCATGGGTTGCAGCCATGGCTTGGAGCATGCTCGACACAGCCAAGAAAAACGATGCCTGGCATGTGGAGACATTTGTGTCGCACTTCCGTGACCACTTTTATCGCTACCCCTTTTTTGACCGCCTTCCACCACCCACCCGTTCCGACACTTTTCGCGATGCCGTTGCAAAATCTGGGCACACTTGCTGGCAGGATTATGATGAAGACGATGTGATGGACACTTACGCATCCGCTATGGAATACCTTGGATGCAAACCAACAGTCGTAGGAGTTATAGGAGACGAGTCACTGCGGTCGCGTGATTGCACCATTTGTCAAGATCGCGAGGCCTTCCAAGAGATGTATCCATTCTCCGTGGTAGATAATGAGACGTTCGTTAAATCGCTGGGTTTGCTGACCAAATCCCTGGTGAGCGAGTACTTCTAAGTACCAGCAAGTTTAAAGGGCTAACAAGATTGTATGCAGGAGCGTGAGTCTAGACGGCGTGGATTGCGTCTTTCACTTCAGGTGCGAGACATTGCTACACAACCGGTGTGTGTCCTTCGAATTCTGTTTTGGAAAAACTCCTTAGTGCTATGGTATATAGAACCAACCAGCCTCTGAAGATACCTTTCCGTTCGAGCATCATCTTGGGCTGCGATATTCAACCTCGTATGTATATCCTATCTCAGTGTCAGCCAGTTCTCAATGTCCCGCCTAGAAACGCGAGAGATGATATTCCACAGACTGTGACGGCACATGTCGATCCGCCTTGGGATTCGCATGAGGCCCCTGTTAACCAGAGTGAAATTCCCGAATACCCCATGGGCCATTCGCACCCGCGGTCGTAAGTCTTGACTGTCTATCATGTATGAGCAGCCTTGAACCTATGTACGACAGATATTACTATCAATCGGTGCCTCAAGTGTTCGGCTATGATACCGACGGACAGCGTTGGACCATAGATCACGACTCTGCTCGTGAAGAGCCGTACGTTCAACTTCGTCTTTTGAAATCCCGGTCTCATCGGGTGTTGGAGGCTTCGTCGAGACAGCATAGACGTTGAAGCGGTGTATTACCGAGCACCACGACGAAGATCGACCCCATTATCGATCTCAGACCTGTCAGAAAGTTTTCTTCCGGTCATCCATGCATTACTGAGGTCATTTCAGAACCGGTGGAAGAGTTGTAACTGAAGCTGCGGTAACTTTGGCTCCGGCGTACGATACACCACCATTGAATCTTGTCGCAGAGTAAGATTCAGCCTGAATCCATTGCCTATTTTATCTCAATTACTCTGAGATCTAGTGTGTCTTTGCCTCGCCGAGTCCCTACTCAAGATGGCGAATCAGAACTCTGCAAAGACGACATGATAAAAGAGCTGAAGATCTTCTTCACGGAATCCTTCGGTCATCATCCCTTTCATCACTGTAAGCGTCGCTAACATTCAATGCAGAAAGACTCGGTGTCGAACTGCACGGCAGCAAACGAATTAAAAAACTCCCATGGCTTCAATTTGACGAGACGCTCGAGAAGGAAGGGATCGAAATGGTGAACTGGCCCGGTGATGTACCTACACCAGGGAAGGGTCCCAATTCCAGCAAAGGACTGGCGGGATTACCTGTGCGCCACCTCAATAAGATCTATGTTGCCATCCATAGGGAAACGGCAAAGTTGCAACTACAACGTATTCCGGGAGCTCGAAAACCTGGACAAGCTGTATCGCAGCAGGAGTTCTTTGGGGACGACTCTGCGGTAGCCTCAAGCTCGAGGAAGAGGGGGAGGGATAGAGAGGATGAGGGAGATACAAGGCCAAAGAAGAAACAACTTGAAGGGGTGTCACGGTTCAGGGTTGACTTGATGCGTAGAAGGTGAGCTAATTTGCGTGGTGCACTACTCGGACATGTGGCTCATTCGCTACAGTGATTGAATGCTCACCCCGAAGCTTTAGACTGAATGATAAGATTTCCGCTTCCGTTATGGAAAAGTTTCTATAGTGTCCTATGTATTCTGGGTGCAAGAATCCGTCTCCACCAGTATTTGGCCTGAACTTGGTTTACCACCGTTCATTTCCTTGGGCATGCAACCGCGGACAAAGCATTCATGCCCGGATTTGGATTGTGAACCTATCTCTGCATCCACTGTCAATGAGGTCCCGAGATAGCTTCCTCTTTGCCTTGGACATTGTCTGGAAAGCCTGCAAACTTTTCTCGGCCCGCGGGATTAGTTCATCAATTTATGGATCGACGCTTCAGCCATCTCTTCTTGACTCCACGTGTTCTTTGTTTCTGGCGTGTCGCAAACTACAATAAAATCTTATAAAGCCGCGGCCAGGGTTGCCGGGCGCGAAAGCGGGCCTCTTGTGTAATAATAGCAGGATGATGTGAGTCCGTAAAAAGTAACTTATCTGAACTAACTTTAACTTTACTTACGGGCCTCGGCAGACGTGCCGTAAGTTAGCTTAAGCTTTCCCACGCATCTCGAATTTAACTTATTTCAAACTCCGCTTATACGGTTATGGGGCGACTTGCTACAGGATCACCCTGTCAGTTCTGCATCCAATGTAGGGGACTCAGTAGGTTTAATACATCGTTTGTTGTACTTTGCTCCCTTACTAGTATTGATTACAGGATTCAGGGAGCCTGTGTCTATGGAGCGTCGAAGAGTGAGCGGTGCAAGTAAACAAGGTGTGGCCAAGTGGTTGTGGCGCTGTCCAATACAAGTAGAATATGATTTTGGGAGAGTGCCCATTGTTTCATCTCGTTTCCTGCTTTCGGGTGGGCTGACATTCCAACTTGTGCTCACAGTACAGGTCTGGCATGTTTGGGAGAGTAGGAGTAGGAGTCATGGTGAATGTTCCATGAGACTAAGAGTTTTTCCCTTTTTACGGTCAGTGGAAGAAGGCGAGGCTAGCCATGGTTGTAACCCGAAAATCCCAGCCTTGACTGTCAAGCCAACCCCGACCGACACCATATATGCACTCTGTCAGAAGTTCAACAGAAAATTTGAAGTTTGAGCCCAGCCATGAGAGAATGTTAAACTTAAAGAGCTCTCGTGCCAACTTATTGTAGCTTTACTTACGCGAACTTACAAGTTATTACAAGTTACTTGACCCGCCAAGTTAGATCAAATCAAGTAACTTATGCCATCAGATGGCATCAATCCCACCAAAACTTAACTTGTGCACGTACTTTAACTTGTGCCTGTACTTTACTTTACTTTACTTTACTTATGAAATTAACTTACCCCGCCATAAGTAAAGTAAAGTAAAATTTCGCTGAGTAAGTTAATTTTCATAAGTTACTTTTCATGGCACCGGATGATGTCAGTTCTAAACAGAGAAATTGCCTTTTTCGTCCTCCTACTACCCTACCTCAACTCTACTCGGTGCTGTTCCCGCGATCACCAGCTGTCTTCGAAACGATCTCGGGCTGCAGATTATGGCACAAATTGCCTTTTTCGTCCCACTACTACCTCTGCCCGGTCGACGTTTGCAATCACTGTCTGCCTTCGAGATGATCCAAGGTCAAGGCCGTACAGCATGTCATGGCCACAAATTTCCTTACTTGAACTCCTCCTACCAGGTCGAGGAGGACATCCAAAGCCACCTTATTCATATAAAGCTCAACATCGCACAACTTCCCAACTGGCCTTCCTCCGTCTACATCTTCTAATCTGTCATGTCTCGTAGCGTCCTGGCGTCCATGTCCCAGTATTCGACCATTCCACGCGCTGTAGCCAACCCAGTAAAAGCCAGGGATGTCGTAAATCATCTCACCCAGTCCAGGACCTTGTGTCTCGCGGTGGTGAGTCTCGTAGCCTTGCTTTCGATGCGGCGCGCGTGACCTTTTTCTCAGTTATTGGGACTCTTTGTGTAACTTTGCGGGTGGTTTCTTGCTGCTACGATGCTCACATCCTACTCTCCTACTCAAGGTTCCATGTTCAGTCTAAGCGCGCCGCCGACGAGGTCTATGTTCTAACCGCGATCTTGTTGACGTTATGCATCGGCGCGATGTACGACGGACTGGACGAACAAGCATTCAAGGTAGGTGGCCAACGTATGCGTCATCATGTTATAAATTCGCTGGGAACTGACCGAGCCCTCAGGCCCGTATTACCAGTCTCGGTGTTCTCGGATTCACCATCACCAATGCCATCCCCAACATCAGCGTCGCGGCTCTACTCCTTCGAGCTCTTACGCTCATATCACACTCGCCCGCCTTGCTCGCCGCTCAGATCGCGATTGTGACTCTCCCCGCAATAGTGCAACTGATCTGCGAACTCGTGGCGATGCGTTTGATGGGACAAGCAGGAGATACGGCTGTTGAGCTAGGAGAGACGGTCACCGGGAGTGCAACCCAGACAGCGGAGGTATGAATATGATAGAGATGATGGGAGAGGAGATGGAGCGAGGCCATAACCCATTCAAGACGGTAGATATAGACAAACATCATGTTGTGAATCTCGAGGACTACGAGTCATGGTGCATACTAGTAGAGTCGGATCAATGCGCAGAGCGTTCTCTTGGTTGCGTCGAGAGCGATGCAGTCCATATCTGCCGGTTCAGCGGAGCTCCACGATCTCGTCGCGGATGTGGACATACCCCGTTTCTGCATCCTGTCAACACCGAAAAATGAAACAAATGTGTAAGCCTCATGAAAGAAAGGACGCGGTAAAAGAGGTTGAGATGCGACAGCATCAGCGACATAGAAGCATCACGGAAATTGTGAAGCACACGTCAAACGCCAGGAAGGATAACGAGAAAAGGGACGCGCACCGTATATATATGTGAACGTCAGGGTGCGGGTGGAAGGCCTCCTCCGCTGTGCATATGAGCACGTTTCGCGGCCCGGTGGGTTGGTGAGGCGGAATATGCCGAAGTAGAAGCGTGTAGAGCACGAGCGAAGCAGAGCGATGGCGCAGAAGGGGGGAAAGGGAAGGAATTGATATTTAAATGAAACGAGGCTGACCTTGCCTCTGCCGTCGGCGCGCACACGACCGCGAAGGATTCTGGGAGCATCCACTGGAAGCTGGCGTGGGTCAAGAGACATAATACATGCTTGTAAATGGTATTTGCAAAATGTTAGGTCAAATTATACAAAACAATAAATGGTGCGACGAGAAAACGAATAAAATTAGCGTACATAGGGGACAGATAGCTCTCGGCCCGGTATCGGTGAGGGACGATGCAAAGAGCAAGGATGGAGCGGGAGAAGGTGCGGGGACAAGCCATAAACGAGGTCCGGATGCTCCGAGACACGCCCGCGGAAGGAGGAGCAAGGAAAATGCTCGTGAGCGTTCGCCTGCGATGCTTACATAATACGCCTCTCACCCACAAGACATGGGAACGTCAAGACAAACGAGCCAGGGCGCACGAAGAGATATCGCGATAGCGGGTGGTCGTGGGGACGGATGAAAGCGAACGCCTCGTGCCCCTGGCGACGATCTCCCGTCCCGCGTGCGTTGGGAAGACCAAAAATCGTGGGCGCCGGCCGACTCGGCGACATTCACGACGAGGCGCAAGACGAGCCCCGATACGAGCTCGGCGCGGGCTGAAGTATTGGCGCTGCGGGAGCCACGAGCACACGGTGGACGCAGACAATCGCGCTGGTTGTCTGTGAAGGCCATCCTGCGGCGTGCATCGGTCGTCTTGTGGCGCAGCTCCATCCCCGGGAACGCTCGTCCCCAGACATGCCCACGCGCGCACGGACAGGCGCCGCCGGCGGTTCGCAGTGCCACATGTACTCGCACGTCCGTCCCCGCCCGACGCACGACTGCACATGCATGCCATCCGGGCTTGAAACCACCCGCGCAAGTCCCCTCCTCGCGCTCGCGTCCCATGATCCCATGCATTCGCATCGACCCACCCGCCGCGCCCCCGGTACGCCGTGGAAAAGGCAGGAGACGTCGCGAAGCGGCGGGAAAGAAGGAAAGGTAACACGCCTCCAGCGGACGGGAACGGGAAACGACGAGCAAGAGAAGAAGTACTAAGGACTAACTCACCCATCCCAAGGTAATCGGCCCACATGCCTCCGTCAAGTCGAGCGCGCCCTCCTCGTCCAGGGCGCGCGTGTCGCTCGTCGCATGCTGTTTCGGGATAAGCAGCGTCTCGACGACGTACCACGATTTGGTATCTGCGAAGGCCTGTTAGCGGCGGCGACGACGACGGAGGGAGGGAGGGGCGGGAGGGAAGGAGGTAGAGTGCGCGATGCCGAGTGAGGAGCGGGTGGTGGTGGAGAGGAAGCGAAAGGAGGAGGGGGGTACAGGCAGGATGTGGTGACAATACTCACCCGTCCTCATGACCTCCCTCCGCAACAATAACCCGAGGTTCCGCGCGGCGTTGGTGCTCGCGATGCCTAGGGACCGCGGGAGCGTCACCTCCAGAAGGATGTGCGCGTGGTGCAAGGAGTCTTCGTCCCCAAGATGGAACGAGGTCGTGCGCCTTGAGATCCTCCACGCGGGGGTGATTCACGGCCGAGCGGCGTAAGTACGTAGCAGCCGTGCGCGCCGACGCTCGCGGTCGGGTCTGGGAAGAACGTCGGGCCGGCGGAAGTACCGGGGACAGATCCCTGCGTGCGCTGGTGCGTAGACATCTGGCGCGCGAGGGCGGGGTACGAAGCGAAGGAGGTGTCTGGAGAAGGGTGCGTCAGGGAGTGGAGGAAGGGGTGTGTACCGTCGGGCGTAAGTGTGGCTTGATGGTGAGCTGGCGGAGGCGGGTGTTGGTGGCCTTGGCGTGGGTTTGGACTCGATACCATGCGTGCGGCGTTTGTGCGGCGTCGGGGAATGCGCTGGAGAATGGGAGAGTGGTCGCAAAGCAGGAACCAGCAAGGGAGGACGACGAGGAGACGATGACATGGAAGGGTGTAGGATGTCGGGGAAAGAGGGAAACGGAACGAGGGAAACGGAGACGAGAAATAAGGAAAAAAACACAGCGCGAGACGTGTACGTGAGGAGCGAATGAAAGATGGGAGGGAATGATGATGAGGTCGGTCGTGCGGAGAAGGGATGAAGGCCGCACAAACGACGAGCGAGCACGGATGTTATCGTGATGGGCGTGCAAGAGGGAGAGCGAAGGAATTGGGAAGAGTCTATACTAGAAGAATAGGACTCTAGGACTCGCCTGATCGAATCTGCGATCCATGGGCGACTAGTAACCCGGGGCGGTGACTTCCCGTAAGGTTACAGCCCAGATCTCATGACAGGGCTCCCAAATTGGGTCATGAGGGTCCGGGACTAAAAATAATCTGACACGAGGCTGTGGACGGAGCATCTACTTCTCTTCTTCGGCCACGTCATGGAATCGCAAAACGGTCACCACTTTCAGTCTCACTTTGTGAGTCTCTGCCTTCCATACCGGTGGTGCTCAGTTATCTGAGTATTCTTTAGGATAGTGCACTTGACCGAAGAAATGAAACTTAGCCCACGTCGGATCTTTCGCTGCCAAATATGTAGTGCGTAACCCTCAGTTCTTACCGTGTCCCATCACCGATTCTGGACAGCTCCAACGGTTTCTTCGCAAATGACCCAGATCCGCTTGAAGAGTCTAGTGCTCTGACAATCGCTACCCCGTGCGTCAAACACGACCAAGTTTTCATTGACAATGTTGCCGCGGGCGAAACGATATCAGACCCCGAAGTGATAGTTGAAGGAGGGGAAAGGGTAGCTCTGGTTTGGTTCGCGCTGCAGGGTTTGCAAGGGGGTGCCATTCACAAGCAAGTCTTCCTTCAACTGCTGCGCGGATGCGATGAAGAGGATATCTGGCTATGGATAGACGGCGATGAGAAGGTTATGAGGGCCAGGCACATTGATTTTGACCCCCCGCCTTGGAAGACAGCCGCTGCAGCCCTTCAAACAAGACTCGCTAGGCAACCAAGGTCGACGCCGCTGCGGGATCGAGTCCAGTCTGTGGTGCCAGAGATGCGTGTGGCGATGATTTTATGGCTCGTTCTGACATCGAAGGCGTATAAGGATGCGACAAAGGAAGGGATGCTGGACCTCGAGGAGTGGAATCTGGAATGGTTGGTTGGTATCTGGTGGTTCTACGTTCCAATGCGAGTAAACGATTGGTTCCGGGAGCATAACAAGGACCACGATTATCGGACGTTCCACACTGTGATGGCCGCTCAAGGCCACAATTGTGTTCCGAAAGATTGTGTTTCCTTCAATAGCTGGCTACTCATGCGATCGGAGTTTTTTCCAACCCAAAAACACAATTTCCTCGCTGGGGTAAAGCCTGTCGCCTGTATTGCTTGTTTAGCCAGGTAAGTGCATAACATGCCGTGCCCTTCGCGATGCTGAAACCCCTTTCAGACAACCACCAGAACATCCACCACCTCCTCCGTGGACCCCACCACTCGCTCTCGTCGCTCTCCGCTTCCTGTGGGACGACACCATGCGCCCTCAGGACGACTTTTGCAATTGGTTAGAGCAACAACCTTTGTCCGGAATAAGACAAGTCAACGAGGCCTTGCTCGAGCTACATGGAGATGATCCTCCCCCTTACTACCTTCCCTGGGTCAACGAATATCCCTTCTCAGACTTCCGAGCCACTGTGGTGAAGTACACTCTCAATGAGTGGCGCTCCATGGAGAACTGTGCTTTGTGGCCGGACTTGGAGCGACCAAGGTTCCATGTCCGCGCATGGGTTGCAGCCATGGCTTGGAGCATGCTCGGCACAACCAAGACAAACGACGCCGAGCATGTGGAGGCGTTTGTGGTGCACTTCTATGACAACTTCCACTTTTTCGAGCTCCTTCCACCACCCACCCGTTCCGACAGTTTTCGCGATGCCGTTGCAAAATCTGGGCACACTTGCTGGCTGCAATGGGATGAAGACGATCTGATGGACACTTATGCATCCGCTATGGAATTCCTTGGACGCAAACCAACAATTGTAGGAGTCGACTCAAGAGGGCGGAGTGATTGCCCCATCTGTCAAGATCGCGAGGCCTTCCAAGATATGTATCCATTCTCCGTGGTAGATAATGAGACATTCGTTAAATCGCTGGGTTCGCTGGCCGAATCTTTGGTGAGCGATTACTTCTAAGTACCAGCAAGTTTAAAGGGCTAACAAGATTGTACGCAGGAGCGTGAGTCTAGACGGCGTGGATTGCGTCTTTCACTTCAGGTGCGAGACATTGCTACACAACCGGTATGTGTCCTTCGAGTTCTATTTTGGACGAACTCCTTAGTGTTATGGTACATAGAACCAACCAGCCTATGAAGATACCTTTCCTGTTCCTCGAGATCAACAATCCACCGCTTTTCAAGTGCAGGTCGTCTCCACGACATCAGGTCCCCCTGATCCTGACATACATGTATGTCTCCTCTAAATCGCTTCGACGATTCTGAATGACTTCCACGGTAGGCTCGTCCGATAGTTGATTCAAATGTTTCCGAGCATTTGCCGGCGCCACAACAGCTCGAGCATCATCTTGGGCTGCAATATTCAACCTCGTATGTATATCCCATCTCAGTGTCAGCCAGTTCTCAATGTCCCGCCTAGAAACGCGAGAGATGATATTCCACAGACTGTGACAGCACATGTCGATCCGCCTTGGGATTCACATGAGGCCCCGGGTAACCAGAGTGAAATTCCCGAATACCCCATGGGCCATTCGCACCCATCGTCGTAAGTCTTGACTGTCGATCCTGTACGAGCAGCCTTGAACCTATGTACGACAGATATTACTATCAATCGGTGCCTCAAGTGTCCGACTATGATACCGACGCACAGCGTTGGACCATAGATCATGACTCTGCTCGTGAAGAGCCGTACGTTCAACTTCGTCTTTTAAAGTTCCGGTCTCATCGGGTGTTGAAGGCTTCGTCGAGACAGCACAGTCGTTGAAGCGGTGTACTACCAAGGACCAGGACCAAGATCGACCCCATTATCGATCTCAGACCCGTCAGAAGGTTTTCTTCCGGTCATCCATGCATTACTGAGGTCATTTCAGAACCGGTGGAAGAGTTGTAACTGAAGCTGCGGTAACTTTGGCCCCGGCGTACGAAACACCACCGTTGAATCATGTCGCAGAGTAAGATTCAGCCTGAATTCATTGCCTATTTTGTCTCAATTACTCTGAGATCTAGTGTGTCTTTGTCTCGCCGAGTCCCTGCTCAAGATAGCGAATCAGAACTCTGCAAAGACGACATGATAAAACAGCTGAAGATCTTCTTTACGGAATCCTTCGGTCATCATCTCTTTCATCACTGTGAGCATTGCTAACATTCAATGCAGAAAGACTTGGCGTCGAACTGCACGGCAGCAAACGAATCAAAAAACTCCCATGGCTTCAATTCGACGAAACACTCGAAAAGGAAGGAATCGAAATGGTGAACTGGCCCGGTGATGTACCTACACCAGGGAAGGGTCCCAATTCAAGCAAAGGACTCGCGGGATTACCCGTGCGCCACCTCAATAAGATCTATGCTGCCATCCATAGGGAAACGGCAAAGTTGCAACTACAACGTATTCCGGGAGCTCGAAAACCTGGACAAGCTGTATCGCAGCAGGAGTTCTTTGGGGACGACTCCGCGGTAGCCTCGAGCTCGAGGAAGAGGGGGAGAGATAGAGAGGATGAGGGAGATACAAGGCCAAAGAAGAAACAACTTGAAGGGGTGTCACGGTTCAGGATTGACTTGATGTGTAGAAGGTGAGCTAATTTGCGTGGTGCACTACTCGGACATGTGGCTCATTCGCTACAGTGATTGAATGCTCACCCCGAAGCTTTAGACTGAATGATAAGATTTCCGCTTCCGTTATGGAAAAGTTTCTATAGTGTCCTATGTATTCTGGGTGCAAGAATCCGTCTCCACCAGTATCTGGCCTGAACTTGGTTTACCACCGTTCATTTCCTTGGGCATGCAACCTCGGACAAAGCATTCATGCCCGGATTTGGATTGTGAACCTATCTCTGCATCCACTGTCAATGAGGTCCCGAGATAAACTTTGCTCGGCCCGCGGGATTAGTTCATCAATTTATGGATCGACGCTTCAGCCATCTCTTCTTGATTCCACGTGTTCTTTGTTTCTGGCGTGTCGCAAACTACAATAAAATCTTATAAAGCCGCGGCCAGGGTTGCCGGGCGCGAAAGCGGGCCTCTTGTGTAATAATAGCAGGATGATGTCAGTTCTAAACAGGGAAATTGCCTTTTTCGTCCTCCTACTACCCTACCTCAACTCTACTCGGTGCTGTTCCCGCGATCACCAGCTGTTTTCGAAACGATCTCGGGCTGCAGATTATGGCACAAATTGCCTTTTTCGTCCTACTACTACCTCTGCCCGGTCGGCATTTGCAATCACTGTCTGCCTTCGAGATGATCCAAGGTCAAGGCCGTACAGCATGTCATGGCCACAAATTTCCTTACTTGAACTCCTCCTACCAGGTCGAGGAGGACATCCAAAGCCACCTTATTCATATAAAGCTCAACATCGCACAACTTCCCAACTGGCCTTCCTCCGTCTACATCTTCTAATCTGCCATGTTTTGTAGCGTCCTGGCGTCCATGTCCCAGTATTCGACCATTCAACGCGCTGTAGCCAACCCAGTAAAAGCCAAAGATGTCGTAAATCATCTCACCCAGTCCAGGACCTTGTGTCTTGCGGTGGTGAGTCTCGTAGCCTTGCTTTCGATGCGGTGCGCGTGACCTTTTTCTCAGTTATTGGGACTCTTCGCGTAAGTTTGCGGGTGGTTTCTTGTTGCTACGATGCTCACATCCTACTCTCCTACTCAAGGTTCCATGTTCAGTCTAAGCGCGCCGCCGACGAGGTCTATGTTCTAACCGCGATCTTGTTGACGTTATGCATCGGCGCGATGTACGACGGACTGGACGAACAAGCATTCAAGGTAGGTGGCCAACATATGCGTCATGCTGTTATAAATTCGCTGGGACCTGACCGAGCCCTCAGGCCCGTATTACCAGTCTCGGTGTTCTCGGATTCACCATCACCAATGCCATCCCCAACATCAGCGTCGCGGCTCTACTCCTTCGAGCTCTTACGCTCATATCGCACTCACCCGCCTTGCTCGCCGCTCAGATCGCGGTTGTGATTCTCCCCGCAATGGTGCAACTGATCTGCGAACTCGTGGCGATGCGTTTGATGGGACAAGCGGGAGATACGGCTGTTGAGCTAGGAGAGACTGTCACCGGGAGTGCAACCTAGACAGTGGAGGTATGACGATGATAGAGGAGATGGGAGAGGAGACGGAGTGAGCCCATAACATATCCAAGACGGTAGATATAGACAAACATCATGTTGCGAATCTCGAGGACTACGACTCGTAGTGCATACTAGTAGAGTCAGATCGATGCGCAGATCGCTCTCTTGGTTGCGTCGAGAGGGATGCAGTTCGTATCTGCCGGTTTAGCGGAAGTCCAAGATCTCTAGTGCGGCCTCATATGCCCCGTGTCTGCATCCGCGACATGGGAATGTCTAGACAAATGAGGCAGGGTGGCGCGAGGAGATACCGCGATAGCGGGCGGTCTTGGGGATAGATGAGAGCGAGCGCCTCGTGCCCTTGGAGACGATCTCCCACCCGCGTGCGTCGGGAAGACAAAAAGCCGTGGGCGCTCAGCAGGCGCCGACCGTCTCGGCGACATCCACGGCGAGGCGCAAGATCAGGCCCGAGGCATGGGCCGAAGTATTGGCGCTGCCGGGGCCAAGGGCCCGCGGTGGACGCAGACAATCGCGCTGGTTGTCTGTGAAGGCCATCCTGCAGCGTGAATCGCTCGTCTTGTGGCGCAGCTCCGTCCCCGCCGGACGCTCTTCCCCAGACATGCCCACGCGCGCACGGACAGGCGCCGCCGGCGGTTCGCAGTGCCACACGCACTCGGACGTTCGTCCCGGCCCGACGCACGCCTGCACGTCCGGAATTGAAGCCACCCACGTAAGTCTCCTCCTCACGGTCGCAGCCCATGATCCCACGCATTCACATCGCCCCACCCGCCGCGCGCTCGATACGCCGTCGAAACAGTAGGGAACGTCGCGAAGCGGCGGGAAAGAAGGAAAGAGAACACGCCTCCAACGGACCGAGACGGGAAACGACAAGGGAGAGCAAGAGAAGAAGTAAGGACTAACTCACCCATCCCAAGGTAATCAGCTCGCGCGCCTCCGTGAAGCCGCCCTCCTCGTCCAGGGCGCGCGCGTCGCTCGCCGCATGCTGCTTCGGGATGAGCAGCATCTTGACGAGGTACCGCGATTTGGTGTCTGCGAGGGCGTGTTAACGGCGGCGATGACGACGGAGGGAGGGAGGGGCGGAAGGGAAGGAGGGAGAGGAGAGCGTGGGCGATGCCGAGTGAGGAGAGGGTGGCGGTGGAGAGGAAGGAAGGATGGGGGTACAGGCAGGAGCAGCACTCACCCGTCCTCACGACCTCCCTCCCCAACAATAACCCGCACGTCTCGAGGTTCTGTGCCGTGTTGGCGCTCGCGATGCCCAGGGACCGCGGGAGCGTCGCCTCCGGAAGGATGTGCGTGTGGTGCAAGGACACAAGATGGAGCGAGGTCGTGCGCCTTGAGATCCTCCACGCGGGGGGGATTCATCGCGTACAAGGCCAGCGCGACCGAGCGGCGAGTACGTAGCAGCCGCGCACCGGGGACATATCCCTGCGTGCGCTGGCGCGTGGACATCTGCCGCGCGAGGGCGGGGTACGAAACGGAGGAGGTGTCTGGATAGGGGTACGTCGGCGGGTGGAAGAAGGGGTGTGTACCGTCGGGCGTAGGTGTCGGGCTTGATGAGCTGGCGTGGGCGGGTGTCGATGGCGGCTTTAGCGTAGGTTTATGGACGCCATGCGTGCGGCGTCGGGGAAGCCGCTGGAGACCGGGAGGGTGGCGAAGTAGAGCTAGCAAGCGAGAACGACGAGGAGAGAAGGGTGTAGGATGTCGGGGAACGAGGGAAATGGAGACGAGAACGAAAGAAAAAAAAAGCCACCCAAAAGCCCAACACTTGGGGAAGATACAGTGTTGTCTATCTAGAGTCCAACTGTCAAATTCCAGGTCCGTGACGTGGACAGGTTGTTCGCTACAGACGTGGCTGGAGTGCGCCGTTCAAGATGAGACCAGGGCGTTGTTGGGGGTTCCAACAGGCGAGGCGGATCATCTTTGGCATTTTGAGTACGTCGATGTCATTACCCCAGACCAGGGGGTCAGAACGAGTTCCAGACCTTGTGCATTGGTAAGGTATTGGGAGAGAAACAGGCGACAAACGGCGCGAAGCGGTGTTCGGAGATAATGTTCACACGCTGCCATCTCGATCAAAAACTGGGCCCAACTGTTGATCGCCGCCTTCAGTTGCCTCCAGATTTGACATGCGGCGTCCTCATAGGGCGTATTCCATCCCATAGGCGCGAAAGCATCGAATTGTATATCACCCCAGCTTATATCATGCAAGTGGCCCACTAACTAGTGTGGCCCGCTAAGGGGTCTCAGATAATATCCTTCCTTAAATTTCCGTTGACTGGGACGCGCTGACCACTGAGGGCGCGTCTGGGTCAGTTCCGGGTACTGATCGGAAACGCTGAAGTCTCCCCCGATCAAAAGAAGCACCTGGATTCCCCAGTAAGATGTGCAATCGGTCTGAAGGCATAAATGGCTCTCTTACTTGAACGACGAGAGCCTGTCATTGAATGTCCCGATAGTGGAGCTTGGAGCGGGGACAGTAACGAGATTCGCTGCACCGGGGCTCCGGATGGGGCCGAAGCTCGGGCCCTTACATCCCACGTCGCTGAATTCAAATCGTCAGGCAGCAGAAATACCAACTGGGAGAGATACTTGCGCAAAGAAGAAGCACTGCTGCCCAGAATCGGGGCCGACGCTCGAGATGTTGTCTTGGAAGCTGGCGCTGAAGCTGACGCATTCACCACTGGCGCCGCTGAATTTGGTGCAGGGCTCGACCCAGGGGGCGTTTGCGCAGACGAATCTATGTGAGAGGATGTTAGCGATAATTGTAAGGGGTGCTTGGCGCGGACGTACACCGTGCCCGGCGTGCGGGAGGTGAGGGTGGGCTGGGGTACACATAAGGCTAGTACCGGGAACGTCAGACAACGAGGTGAAATCACCGTGTGCTCAGGCGCCGGGATGGCGTAGACGAGGGGGATGAGCGCAAGGAAGGTAGTGGTGAACCTCATGATGAGTTGAGAAGAAGAGGGGCGACTTGCCGTCCAGTGGTCAAGAATACAGCCTTTTCAATACGAATCGGCGATTCGATATTTTCCCGTCGCATTCGGGCCAAGCCCGAGATACGGGTATCCCCTGCGCGCGCGCGCTTCAGATCTACCTCGGTCCTCAATTTGGAGGCAGATTACTAGGTTCAATTGTGTGTGCGGCGTCCTAATTGAACCCCGCACTGTCCCATTCCAGCGCTGATGTGCGTCCGTGTTTCGACAGCCAGCGCGGGCCAATGATGCGCGCAGAGAATCTTCGGCTGCGCCGGGTGTTCGAAGCCGCTGGTCGGGCAGAGTGCCAAGCGTAAATTTCCTGAAATAGGAATTGGGCGTTGTGGCTGCGGTTGATCTGTGCAGTGGGGCGACGATAGGGAAGGACAGAGGACAGCATTGCGAGGAACGTTCCTTGTTTGTCAGTAATCAGCAAGGGATGTTATCGTTTTGCCACAAGATGTCGAGCCTTGAGGATCGGGAGGTGCATCTGGAGATTACAGGATTTTTTTATCCTTGGAACGATGTAAAGATGGGTGGCGAGGAAATGAGTGACGCTACGGCCGTCCAGCCCCGAGGAATTGACCCGCAGGGAAAGAAAGCATCCCAACTAGGCACCAGGCCCGGGGGGCGGCGGGTAAATAACGACGCGCCACGCGCGATGGCTTGTGCGTGCAGGAGACGACATAGAAATAAGAGTCTTGATGATTGTTGTGAGCACGGACCTTGTGAAAGTTACTGGAGGCCTAGCGTGAAGTGTGATTGACTCGAGGGCATCACGATTTGGCTGGTTATTTTCTCGTGGAGCAGTTGCGGTGATTGAAGGGGCGGAGGGGTGCAATTTAGGTCGGAGATTTGAGCAGCCCGAGTTATCAAGGGAGGATACGTACATAGACGTACGTCACGTCGATGTGGAATAGTTACGAGGGAAGCTGAAGTGAAAGAAAAAGAAACGAGGCGCACAATGGCCCGGTCCCGAATCGAACGGGGATCTGACTGAATGCTTTTTGTACCCGCAGTACTCGTCGTGGGTGTGGACCATCCGCTACTAGGCCTTCTCGAGGTTATTTGATGCTGGGAGGGGTGTGAGCGAATTGAGAGCGGGAGTGGTTTAGTTTCCACATCTCGTCTCTCCGGAGGAGTTAGCTGAAGCTCAGGATTGAGCAGCCCAAAGTATTTTAGCAGGATACGCACCTAAGAGATGCCGATAGTGGGAAATATAAAACGAAGATACTGGGATATGCATATGGCCTGGTCCCGAATCAAACAGGGATCCCACTGAATGGAATGGAGAAGATTGCTACTCGTTGTTGCAGACCATCTGCTACTGGGCCTTCTCCGGTGTATTTGTGCAGTGCGTGAGATGAGTAAATATGAATTCACAATGGACAGAAACGCACCCCAAAAACGACCTGTGCCGAAACATGGGCCATGAGCCGGCCCCAAATCGAACGAGCATCCCATGCAGCCCTAGCTAAGCTTCTACTCGTTGTGCGTGCGGACCATCCGCCACCGAGCCTTCTGAAGGATATTGGGCACTGCGATAGGTGTGATGGAATCGAGGGCAAAAATGGTTTAGTTTCAGTGTCTCGGCTCTCCAGACGACGGCGTTCATGAGATTGGAGGTGCACTGCCATTGAGGGTAAGCATGGGATAGTGGAACATAAAAACTCAAATCAAACCAAGGCATGGCCCAGCCCTGAACTGAACGGGGATTCCACTGGAGTTCAATCGGAAAATATCATCCATTTTTTGTGGGCGCGGACCATCAGCTACCGGGCCTTCTGAAAGCTATGAGCACACCGGGTGAGGTGTGATCGAGCTGGTAAACGTGGTTTGGTCGTGAATTGCGGAGATCGAAAGAGCACTGTAATTAACGGTTGAGGATTTGAGCACCACGACTAATTTGGAGCGGATCTGCACCTCAGAGATTGTTGCTTCATGTGGAATACGTAGTGGGAATAAAAACTCAAAGCAAGTCCAGACATGACCCAGCCCCGACTCGAACGGGGATCCCACCGAGTCATGAACACAGTACAACTCGTTATTGGTGCGGACCATCCGCTACCGGGCCTTCAGAAAGGTAGTCGAGGACTGCATGAAGTGCGATCGAATTGAGGCTAGACGTGGCGTCTGTCTAGGAAACAAAGTTAAACGAGGGTTATGCGTCGCTGGGGATTTGAGTAGCCCAAAGGATTTTAGAAAGTGACACACCGTCGATTGCGGGATGCCTTGTCGATACCGATAGTGGAAAATAAAAGACTAAGGAGACCGAGGATGGCCCGTATGGCCAGCCCCGAATCGAACGGGGATCCCACTCAATGGTTTGAACCCACGGACTCGTCGTGGGTGCGGACCATCCGCTACCAGGCCTTCTGAAAGGGGTTCGAGTCTGCGTGCGGTGCGATGAAATTGAGGGCAGAAGTGGGTCGATTATCAGGCTTGGAGGATCGATTTGCGGAGATCGAAGGACTCTGGAGCACGAACGATGAATTGCGGAGTGGCGGAGAGCCAGGCTCGACACCAGAGAATGTATGAAGCTCAAGGAGGCTAAGTCAGGGCGCGTCCATGCACCGTGAAGCGCGCCTGGGGAGTGCTGGTGGTTTTTCGTGAAATGAGAGGCAAGGGAGCGCAGCACAATATTGGGCGCCGGGAGTGCTTCGCGCGCCATTTACAGGTAAGATGGCCCACGTGTCACCGGACCGGGAGCCGACGTTCCGGCGATGGCGTCATCATCTCTGTCGTAGTCGCGCTAGCGGCGACGCTCACCTTCCCGCCCCCCGTTGCTCTCTGCGCGCAGTCATCCCAACCCCACGCTACGTTCCCTTTCGTTCTCGAGCTCATGTCTAACCGTCTGCCTACCTCTGACCCGCCACGCCGTAAACTCGTCCCCACCTGACCCCAAATCCTCGACTCCCAGGGCGCATCTCAGAACGTAGCATAGAAAGTAGGATGATCTTTTATTGTGCATCGCAATACCCTGTTCCCTGCTCGCGTGTACTAATTCCCATCTTATTTCCCACGTGCCCGCCGCCGCCGTTGCGTCCGTCCCCCGCTTTCCCTCGGCTACCTCGAGTTTCTTTCTCCCTGCTGCCCGCATTCCCATCCCCTCGCACTCTACTCGACATCTAAAACAGATTTGGTCGAAATGTGTAAGCTCGCCTGCTTGTCTTGATTTTGCAACCAACTACATCCACCCGTGCGCTAGCGCAGACATGTTGCCCGATGCACCTCCATGTCATAAACGTGTGGCCTCGTTCGACACATTTTCGAGGCGCATATATGCATCGCATCCCGTGTAACGATTCGTCTTTGTTTTCCCCTCCCATTCACATTCATAGGATTATCGGATTCTTGGGTAGGAGCGACGTCACTCTCCACCGCGGCGCTACGCAACTTTCCTATCCATGCTCATTCAGGTCCCATCCCGATCCTCATGAGTCTCCTGTCCCACTTTGGCAGCTGGCACGACCTCACTGCGAGTGCGCCCAGCGATTTTGACACCCCGCGGCTCCATCTTTCAGGCACGTAGACCTTGGGCTTTTACTCCTTTATGCCAACTCCAATGCTCATTCCCGGCCAAATTTGCAGATCCTAACTATCGGCTCTTAGTTTTCAATTCGACTTGAGGTCTGCCGCTCGTATTCGCACCTGCGGCAAGAAGTTTTGGTTGACCGGTATCCCATGAAACGATTCCCTCCTGCGCCTTATCTCGTCTGTCTTCTCTCCGTTCCATATTACAGCTCAGACCGTCTATCGATTCAATTCAATACTTGAATCAACTGCACGATGAACTTTGGATCGATGCCCACATTCACAAATCCGTCACAACCCTCCGTCCTCACTGTCTCTAACCCGCCAGTAAATTCTTGTTATGTGAAGCGGATGACTGAAATGAATGCTCCCAGGTCTACTGCTTGCCCACCTCAGCTGTACTGACTGCGCTGTTGCGTCCATTGTGTATCTACGGTCAGTGGACGCACCCCTCATTCTGCGCCGAGGCTCCCTAATCGCCCCGGCTAAATCAACCGGTGCGTCTCTTTTCTGCCCAACCCACCTGCATCGTCGCGCCGCAAATACTTTCAGGCAGTGCATTCTCGTCGCTGGGTGTGATTCTGTTCGATTGTGCTTGTATCGCACTACATGCACGCTTGACCGTGGCGGCGAAAAAGTAACCGTTCTTAAAGCTATTAATTGATTCTGCCCTCCTCCTTAAAGGTTGCTTGCACTTCGTGACATGAGGGAGCACAGTGTGCCCGAACCTCGGATAAAGTCTGCATCCTCCCTTGCATCCGCAAAGATCTTCTTTACATCTTGCGACCTGTGGAAATTGGATGAAGGGAAGATGAAGGTCGAAATCAAAGGAGAGGTCCACCACGGTCTAGACCCGGCGACTCCCGGATTACCGAAGGGGAAACCCCGGGTTTTCGTTCTCCTCGATTCTCCTCGACGGTCTAGCAAGAACACTGCATAGAAAGTGTGATCCCATCAGACCGCCTCCTGCCTCTCAACCTCTTCGTCTGCCCGCGCAGTCTTCGTTTTCTGGCTCAAATACGGTACTCCGCTACTTGCCGATTCCCGGAGCAACACCCGCCGATACACCACTAGCATGAAAATCGCCGCTACTCCAGCTACTACACCTACGCGCCAGCCCGCACCACCACCCGGCATGGCCTTCTCGGCGGCCAGGACACCAACGCGGGACGTCCCTGTACCCAGTTCGATGCGGAGTGATGCTACTTGAAGCGGATGGACGCAGTGGGCTAGCTAGGCTGCGATTCCTTCAATCAGTGCATTTGGTCCCCGTTCTCGTCCTTTACATCTCTTATACCTGCACGCAGACTACGAATCCATTCCCGCGCGCGCACCCAGCATCAAGGACGCAATTTTGGACGCACTCGACGCGAGCTTGCTGGGTGCGTACATCTACTAACCCACGTCCCGTAGCGCCTTCCTTTTACCTTGCCCGCGCACCCGCGCCCGTCTCTCCCTCGCCTCACGCGCCTCCCTCCTGCGCCCCTTTATCCCTAACCACTCCCTCCCTCGCTGCTCGTATGTCAATTCCACCCGAGCCCGCCTCTTCGTGCGCCTCCCTCCGTCCTGGCTCTCCGCCCCCGCCTCTCCCCTTCTCCTCCGCACCCTTACCCTTTCGTCGTTACGGACCTCCGCCCGCTGCCTCGTCCCGTCCCACTGCCTCGCTCTGTTGCCCGTCCTACCTCCGCCTCTCTGTCCATACCCCTCTTTTCTCAGTCCCCGCCCCCTCCCTCCGTCGTCCGTCCTTATCCCTTCCTCGCGCCAATCCCTCCCCATCCTTTCTTCTTATCGTCGTTATGGCTAAACTCTGATTCAAACAGATGCCGTTCTACGTCCCCCGCCTGCGGAGGATGACTCGACGCGCGGCACGGGCGCCATGGGAAGCAGGCCAAGGCTGCGCGTCGGTGGTGAATGCTGCGCGTTGGAGGCGAGGGCTACCACCCGGTACGTTCTCCAACTTCCATCTGCCCGCGCGCGCTGACCTCGCTGCTTCTTGCTGCAGACCTCACCCTCGGCGCCGCACGGCGGCGGGTGGGGCTCGATCTCTTGGTTGAAGACTCTGTGCTAACTGTATCCAACGCATGTTGTCCGCTTGCATTCGAGCACGCCAGTGCTGACACGCTCTCCCCTTCTGCAGCCCTCGACGCTGATGCCCGGCGGTGGGGCTCGAAGACATGTGCGATATGTCTTGTGAGAGCTTAGACGAATACCTGCCGGTTTAATTAAATGCGTACAGGGCTCGAAAATCCGCACCAACGGTGTCGCGGATGATGGGCGGGGTTGGGCACGCGTGGCAGCACGAAGAGGCGTGGAAGTGGAATCTATCCCGAGCATCGCTGTCGCGTTCTTCGGCGCGAAGTGCCACAGAGTACTACTCGAACAGATCTAGAGACCGATGCGGGCAGCTTGATTCTAAGCAGATACAAATTGATTAGCCCGTACTACAAGGATAAATGTACTTGGAAGGGCCTAGCGCGAGCTATGGCGAGCTTGGATAATGGACGTGGAGCGGAGGAAAGGAATGGTGTGGCTTGACTGTCGCACGTGAATACAAAGGGCGATCACATCAGTGGTTGTTCTCCCTTTCTTCCCTCGACCATATCGTCGTACTTGCCTGCCCCACTCTGTCTGGAAGGTAACTTAGTACGTAGGTGAGAGACAAAGTCAGTCAACAGGCCGCCGACCGGCCTTATCGGATGTTTAGTAGCGTGAGAATCCCACCCTCATTAAAAATCGCATTGCCACCCACGCGACTGAGCGCCTCCCTCATTCATTGGAAACACTGTATTGGAATGACTAGTACTGTATTGTGGCTATAATTTACTACCAGTACTAGGAGGATTTGACCGGCTTAACCGGCTTTAAGCCAATTTGCGTTAGAACATGTTTGGCTTGACCTGACCTGAGCAGGTGACAGGTATTTTTGGTGTGCTGATATCATCGACCCAGTGTGATAAACATTTAACCTCTTTCAGTTGATCCAGATGACCAGGGATACAGTGCGCACAGCACGGCTCCAATGATTTGTGCATTTAACATATAATGGTGATCAACTTGTCTTGCCTTGGCGGCATCGCAATGGAATATGAATGGCGCGTTTCAGCAAGCTATACCACCAGCCTATCGCCTAAACCGTTACCTGCTTGTATACTCGGTGGCCCACGCTTCAAGTTCATGATCAAATGCCGCAGCTCGGCGGAGGTTTAGCCTGACATCTAGGCAAGGAGAGGGCACATGTAGCACATCCGATAATTTTCGACTGGTGTACCTGGATTGCGGATGTTCCCGCATCGCGCCCAGCCCAATTACGACAGCGTGGCTATAGTTTGGCCAAAGTGTGGCGATGATTGGGTACTTCGCTCCAATGACTCCACCGCAGGAGCAGACATTCCGCGAGACGTTTCTAAAGTGTGCTCATCGCGCGAAGGCTCTGTGCATTTATCGCGGCGGCAACCTCTTCCTGCCCGTGGTCGACCGCAGGTACCAGTATGTTTCAGGCAGTTACGCCATTCCTGCGGGGTATATATTCGCATCCGCCGTGGATATCGTTTACCCTTCCTCCCATGATGCAGATCCCCATCGTGAGTGCAAGTCTTGCGGCTGTTGCGTCGGAACTTCTCCTCTACGGAATATATCTGGCTCTGTCATTTCTCTACACTCTGTTGATCTTCAAACGGCAACACGATTTCACTGGTGGATCCAAGGCCCCGCGAGTTGTGTCGCCCGTATTTATTGGGATGTCAGCTCTGTGGGTGGCGGTTACTGGCGTAAGGTTTTAGTACCACCGTCGACTGTGTACATGTTGACTCCGCTGCAGCACTGCCTTGTCAACGTTATCCGCCTATTCCTCGCGGTCCGGCCCACGGGAGCAAATGCCGACCTGTTCTATTCAGACTTTTCCCACATAACCGAGCTCGTCAAGTACGGCTTCTTCGTAGCCTCCGTATGCATCGGCGATGCTCTGCTGGTTCGTCCATTCTGATCGGATGTGAACCAAGCTGATGACATAGGATTCTAGATTCACAGAGTCTGGGCGGTTTGGGGATTCAATGCCCACATAATTATTCCGCCCATATTGACACTGCTGGGTTTTGTCGGTGAGTCCGTTGCGATAGTTCCACCGCAAGCGCCCATTCGCAACTCTCTGCTAGCATTCGGCGGCGGCTTGATATATCAACTTTCACAATTCACGTCGGAGGACAACTTGTTCACTGGTCGGTTCCATATGTGGGGCACTGGGCTGTGTGTTTTCACTCAGTGGTAAGTAAGCACAACAAACTATCTGCAGCGATTAGCTTGAACATTCCGATCATCCAGTACGAACTTTTATACTACTGGTTCGTTAGGGCGCCTCGCCTTCGGCTCACGTTCCTGATGTGCAATTCAGGATTCATCTGGTACAAATTATGGTCGACCAGTCGAGTTGTTGAACCACTTGGGGGAAGCAGTCTTGTGGTATGTATCATTAGGTGCCAATCTTGCCCGCTTACACTGAATCTTTTACAGAAGATAATGCGGGCTTTTCTTGACAGTGCGGGCCTCTTTGCGTTCGTGATGTTTTTCCTTCGCGTCAAAGTATTAACTTTGTATCAAGTGCCTGGGGACTGTTCCACTTAATAAGCTATCAACTCCGCTCTAACATCCAAATTGTCGCCATCGATGGCCTACCAGCCATCGTCGGACTCACAAATATCTTGATTCTCATTCGCCTACGTTTGGACTTCGCTGGACATTCGACGCCACTCTGTGGCACCGCCGACACCCACACGATCAGATTTTCTCCGGACCTGGAGTTGGGTCAGAGTGCGTCGGAAGCAGAGCCTGAATCGCTGAAGGTATTTTCAATCGGTCCTTCAGCCTGATCTCAAAGAGATCCGCGTATCCCGTTGCTTTCAGGGAGCCCCCCGTGAAACCTGCTCTCCCTGGTTTGCGTTGTCCTTTTAGTTTATACCAAGGATGTAATATTGTATTGTTCCCAGGAAAGGGAGGATAATCCCAGAGACAAAGCAGAAATCCAGCATTGTCTTCCTTTATGCAATGTCATCGGAAATACCTGCTCAGCGTCCTCGAACCGAATGCATGATTATGAAGATTTCAAATCGAATGAGATGCAGTAAAGTAATATACTCATCGGACGTGTGGACAAAGTTGTACCTGGTACATCTTCATTTCTTTACTGATCGCCCTGAGATCCTTCTGACGGAGTTTGTTTATTCATTTTCCCGCGTATATCAATGGCATGTATATTTGGGAACCTTTGTTCGCTTATCCGGGAATCTAGGTGAATGAATGTAGGAATCCTCTGCCGGCATGGTTAAGAGGCAAGGAGAGAAATAATAAAAATAATAACAGTCCCTCGCCGAGTGACTGTCTATATTGCCCAGCCCCGAATCTAACAGGGATCCCACTGGAATTCATATAGATAGTGAACAGATTATTTGTCGTGGGTGCGCCATTCGCTGCGGGGCCTTCTGAAAGATATTTAGGATTGCGTGAGGTGCGAGCGGATTGAGGGCAGTTATCGCGAGCTGGGCTGCGGCATCTTCTAGAGGGACTAGATTGAGGAGATTTAAGGAGGCCTAATTGAAGCTAAGGATTTGAGCGACCCATTTTTTCTCGGAGTACACGAGCATTGTTGAGGCAGGGGGAAGATGAGAGAGAAAACATGCCACACAAACACCGCCCTATGGCCCGGTCCTGAATCGAACGGGAATCCCACTCAAGGTACGAAAAACCCGTCACTCATTGTGGGCGCGGACCATCCGCTACCGGGCCTTCTCAAGGCTATCTGAGTACCGGGAAAGGCGCGACAGAAGTGAAGGTAGATGTGGGTTGGTTTCGGTTCTAGCTTTGCCTGGAGGACGAGTTGAGGTGCTCGATGCAGTAGTAGGAAATAAAATATCAAAGCCAGCGAAATATGACCTAGTCCCAGATCGAACGGGGATTCCACTGCATAGCAACTAATCCAAAGAGTTCGTCGTAGGTGCGGACTATCGGCTGTTGTGGGAGGAGACTGCGATTCGGAAGCCGGTGGGCGTGTAGAACGGACCAAAAGGAAACGAGCACAAAAATGACCTCTCAACCAGGGTCGCCTGGTCCCGAATCGAACGGGGATCCTACTGAGCACCAGTTGGAAAAGTGGGATGTCTAGTAGGTGAGGATCATCCGCTGCCAGGCCTTCAGAAAGGTATTTGAGTACTGGGTAAGGTGTGATTGAATTGAAGGTATGTATGTACCAGCGACGTCGTTGGGTTAACGTGTCTCTACGAAGTTGAGGAGATTGGAGGAGCAGAAGGCTGGGACTAGAAGTTTGAGCAGCGGCAGCCGGAGTAATTTGAGGACGACACGCAGCTCGATGTGGGATAATGGGAAATCACAAAAACCTTTCAAACCCAAGTGATGGCCTAGTCCCGAATCGAACGGGCATCCCGCCGAAACCGGGAGGAATCCTATTTGTCGTGGGCGCGGAGCATCCGCTACCAGGCCTTCTGAGAGGTATTCGAGGACTTTGTGAGGTCTGCCTGAATCGACGGCACCTATCCCGATATGGGTCGGATTGTACCCTCGTCTCTCGGAGGGCGACGTTGAGGAGACTGGATTTGAAGGGGGAGGACGGCAGTTGCGCCTGAGGATTCCGGGAAAATACGGGAACCTACCTGAAATTGATGCGGGATAGTTACGAGGGAAGGTGACGTGAAAAGAAAAAGAAACGACTCGCTAGTGCGCACCTAGTCCCGAATCGAACGGGGATCCCCCTGCATAACAAATGGATAATGATTGGGTGAGTGCGGGCCATACGTTACCCCGCCTGCTCTGAGGTACTGGTGCATCTGGGGAGGTGGATATGATTTGGGTGTACCAACTCCTCCGGAGAGGGCTGCACCACCCTCGAGGTCGTGTGCTGCATTTGAAGATGGAGAAGTCGAAGGGTTGTGTGCCGAATCTGCACATAGGGCTCTTGGAAAGGCAGAAGACTGAGTCAGACGCAGCGCGGATTAGATTCGGCGAGAGTAGTAGGAAAGGGATCGCAGAGAGCGCCAGAGGATGCAAGAAGCACAAGTTGAAGGAAGAAAATGTCAGGGTCAACGAGATCGGTAAGCGCGCGCGGTGGTGGAGTGAATTGACAAGGCGGCGGGCTCGGTACGGGGCGTGCGAACCGCCGAGGTGAAGATGTCAATAAGTAAGTAAGAGGAGATGATGACGGCGAGTGGCCCAAAGGGGACACACGTGATGTCATCAGCGCGCCTCCCTCCTCTCTTCCTCTCAACGACGTCGTCGACTTCGTCTTCTTGGGCTGGCATCGCGTACGTCACTACGCATACTCGCCGAAGCGTGAATACAGCCCGGCGACTGGCCGCTAGCATGAAGATCACGGCAGCTACAACTAAAGCTACGCCTAGGCACCAGAGATTTACTCGTGGCACCTCGGCGGTCAGGATCATTGGTAGTACGTTGAAGCTTTCATCCTCATACTTTGCGTTGAGTCTCTTATACCTGACCGCCGACTACGACTCGTGTACGGGGGTACCTCGGAAGCGCGCTAAGCGTGAGCTTTGTCAGGTGTGTTGCCCAACCCCGCTTCCCATATTCCCGTCCTTGCCACCCGCCTTCCTTTCACGTTCCCATCTCCACATAACCCACTCAGTCTACGCAGGCGCACCTTAATTCCACATTCACTCCATCTCGAGTCCACGCGCGTCACATGCCTCCCTCCGTCCCAATTCTCCGCGCGTACCCGTGCTCGTACATACTCGCTCCTCTGCCTCCGCCTCCCCGCTTTCCCTGAGCTACTACGCGTACTACCTCCACTCCATCCCATGGCGGCCCCGCTCCCTTCCTTCGCCGTCCCTCCCATCTCCCGGTACTCGTCCTCCTTCCTCCTCCTCTGGCCCTGCCCCGTCCTCTTCCCCATCTCATTACCCACGCGCCCTCCCCCTTTATTCACACATCCCATACTGTTCTCCGTCCGCATCCCCTCCCCTCCCCATTCCTTCCTTCGCGTCATACCCTCCGTTTCGCGATGGCTGACGCTCGCACTCACACAGACTCCCCCTCCGCCTTCCTTGCCCGGCGAGCGAGAAGCGTGGAATACGACGCGATGGAGCACGACGCGACAGAGGGAATGCGAATTATGGAATGGCTACGGGTCGGTTCGTCATTCACCGTCTGCGTCTGCGCGCGAGCTGGCACCCTTTCCTTTCTGCAGCCCTCGACATGCTGGATATCGCGCCAGGTGGTGGGATAGATGAGAGGTGCGATGGGATGCGACGTGGGATGCGAGGGCTGCGATGCGACTCCGTGCGATATCCCTTCCACCTACATTATCTCTGCGCGAGCGCTAACTATGTGCTTTCCTTCCCTTGTTGCAGCCCTCTACAGGACGTTGGAATAGGGGTGGTGCTCGATTTCGGTACTGCGCGCGCGCTCACTCCGCCCTCTCCCGCCTCTCCGCGCCCATCCTCCTTGGCTTCTCCGATACTTGCATCCCCTCCGTTCTTCCGCCTCCGCCTCCCCGCTCCTGCCCATACGAGACCCGACCCCGTCCCGTCCCTCTCTCCGTCTCTCTCTTTCATCCCCAGTGCTCGCACCCTCCTCCTCCGGCGCTGCTCCCTCCTCGGCCCCTTCGTTCTCCCATCCCATCCCATCCTCCGTCCTCATCCTGTCCTCTCCATCTCTCCTCTTCGTTGTCGCTAACCATCGCTTCACACACAGACTCCGCCCTACGTTGCGATCCGGCGATTCGGCGATTGGACGACAGGCGCACGCAGGCTCTTTCGCTGCGAGGGTACGTCGTCCGCGTGCCCACCTCTACACGCAATACCCGGGCTTGGACCCGGCTTCAGGCGGTTTGGGATTTCTCAAGCCCGAGCCCGAGCCCGCAGACAGGGCTTCAAGCCCGAGGCCTGGGCCTGGGCCCGTGCTTGACAAGGCGGAAACCGTTCAAACGGCTGTACAGTAGTCCATAACAAATATAATTACACAGGTACAGTAGCAGGTAGCTCATAATTATTGGGATCCTCATCCAGGAATATATCCCAACTTCCGCTCTTCTCTGGATGCGTACTCCCCTCTGGCTCAAACCCTGGCTCATCATCATCATCCACCAACGCCTCCGAGACGCGGAACAGCAAATCACGGCGAATCAAGCACTTCAGAAACTGAAGTGCCTCGACTACTGTACTATTTCGACCGTAGATTCAAAATTGATGGCATCATCGATGTCCGAAATGCCCGAGAAATTTTGTTTTGAATTAAGGCGATTTTTGCACACATCAAAAAAAATTGGTTGTGACTGTGACCTGAATCTACGGTTGAAATAGTACAGTATGTCCCCTTTCAACCGATTGCGACGCTCACTGATTGTGATCCCGGCCGAAGAGAGGGCGCGTTCGGAAGCCACCGAAGACGACATAATTGCCAGATAATCGCATGCTGGGGATCCCCACACAGGATACCGATGGTAATTGCGCTACAAGGGAGGTTAACTGAAAATGTTTAAGGGCGCATGTATGGGTTAAGTCACTTAACCCCCACCACTCGATTGTGGTCATTCCTTCCGGAACTGCTTCACGTGCCGCCAAAGGAGCCGCTACGCAAATCGGACCGCTGCAAGCCCGGGCTTAACAAGCCAGCTCGGGCTTGAGATATCTGAAACCCGAGCCCTGGGCCCACTTAAGTCCTACGTCGGGCCCCGGGCTGGCTCGGCTCGGGCTTCGGCGGGCTCGGCTTGGCGAGCCTCGGGCTTGAAGCCGGGCCCTGACTAATCAGGCTCCACACAAATATCAATTCATCAGCGTTCAGCGCTTGCTGGAATGCATCAGCGAGGTGTCGCCAGACCAGAGCGAGGTGCCCGGGCATTTTGCCCGTGATTGGCATCATAGCTGTCGGGATTCACAGCCTTTGAACCGTTAGGGGATGGAAAAATGCGCCAAACATGCGCGAAACGCGAGCATGCCTGGATCACAAAGGCAGATCACATGAGGACGAACGGTCGAAGGAGGAGACTGACTAACTTCATGAACAGATATAAATACGAGACAAGGTCAACCATTTCCACCATTCTCCGATGCTTCCTCAAGATTCTTTCAAGTTCCTTCTTTTCGCCCTCTCTCTGCTTCCCAGTACGCTGGGAAACAGTGGGCCAATTGTCAGCACATCCTCTGGCTCCTATATTGGAGTCCTCGACGCTCAGAACAACGTCGATGTATTCAAAGGCATCCGGTTTGTATCCCCACCGAAGCGGTTCACGCCCGCTGCACCCATCGCAACGGCGCCCAAGGGTTTACAGTCCGCTGTTGCGTTTGGCGCGGACTGTCCACAGCCTCCGCTCCTAGAGACCGGCGGTGTCGCACTTGGCCCCCCGCTCCAAGCGGCGAACCAAAGCGAGGACTGTCTTTTTCTCAATGTCAGTATCATTCGAGTCTTGGAGTGCTCCTTTGCTTAGTGTCGTTATTGCAGATCTGGCGGCCTGCATCGACCTCGATTAAGAAGAAACTACCCATTCAGGTTTACCTTCATGTCTGTATCAGTTCACTATTGGCATTCGCTTCCTTCTTATCATTTTATCAGGGCGGTGCGTACTACGAGGGGTCTGGCTCCGAATGGGACGGCACCGGTTTGGTCCATCGTAGTATTGCGACACATAAGCCAATCATCTTCATAACATTCAATTATCGCCTGGGAGTTCTTGGATTCGTGAGCACCCGGTTTCAGCTCCTCAGACAGTAACCCTTAGACATATTATGCAGATTGGCAGCGCCCAAGCTCCAAATTCAGCTTTGAACGTTGGACTCCAGGATCAACGTGACGCCCTTAGATGGATTCAAGATAATGCCGCCAATTTTGGAGGCGATGCTTCGCGGGTCACCATCTCGGGTGAATCTGCCGGTATGTTCGTTCATGATCCTCCTCTTTACAAATTCTCACCTATTTTGATGTACAGGCGCAAGTGGTGTTCACATGCATTACCTCTTCCCCGACTACAGGAAGACATTCCGTGCTGGGATATCCAGCTCCGGTACTTCGCAAGTCCTCCCCACTGTACCGTGCGAGTGGCATGATCGCCCAGGCGGTGGCTACACCATTTTGAGTAACATTACAGGCTGTGGTTCCGGTACAGCATCGTTCAGGTGTTTACAGGATCTTCCGTTCGATGTACGTTGAGCGAAGAATTTGCATCTGGGCAGCACTCCTGAATTTAACTTTGTAGACATTCTGGCCATTAGCATTGTCCACCTACCAGCCTCCCGTTGGCAATCAACCGCCATGGTCGATGACTTGCAAAGGCCCTCAGGGCTCCTTCATCGACGAATACCCCGCCAAGAAGGCCCTTGACGGCGACTTCCTGAATTTGCCTATCATCACTGGCACGAATCTTAATGAAGGCAACCTGTGAGCTCCTCGATTCATTTTTCTCCAACCTCGCTCATTGACTCTTCAAGTCTGATTGGCGCGTCATTACTTGATATTTCCCCCCAGCCGTTCATCGAAGAGGAAAATTCCATCTTGAGCGGCTTCATTGCCGGACAATCAATTAGGAATGTGTCTCAGGATACTATCACCCAACTCCTCGGTCTGTATGCCCACACAGAGAGAGTATCGAATAGTACCCTCTATGACCGTGCTGCTGAGTTCTTCAACGATAATGAGTTCCTGGCTCCTCAGCGCCAATTCCTCAAGGTTGCATCGGCCAAGCAGCGGAACCAGGACGTGTGGGCATATTCCTTCCAGCAACGAATTCCCGGCTTCCCGGCCTTCCTCGGAGGCAAGTTCTTGTCCCAGCTTAACTCCTCACTTCCCACTGGTGTTCATTCCTTTTTCTTTGACAAATAGTATTCCATTCCAACGACCTCTACTACCTGGATATAGGGTCCAACCCGGTACCCGCTCAGAAACTCGTGACGCAGACGCAAGACTTCTACATCTCCTTTGTCAACGATCTCAATCCAGGAACCTTCTGGCCCAAGTATACCGAGGAGTCGAAAATCGTGATGCGGCTTCTTGATGGGAAGGTTGGGCCCATTGTTGACACGCTCAGGCGAAATCAAACGGACTTCCTCAGCAAGTTTGAGGTCATGGAGGAATTCGGACGATTTGGTTTATAGGAAGCTATTCGTCTTGACAGCAACAACAGTGCATGTCTTCTCTATCTCTTTCCTGCCTTACTTCGTAACAATTAGTAGTTTCCCCACAATTTTATTTTCTTGAAGCCTTTGCGATCGAAGCTTGCGCCCACTCTAGAGCTTTCGTAGGTATAGCAGCATCTGGTACTTTTGTTCAACTTTTGTTACGACACGTCTGCCATCAAAAGTCCGTGCGCATCACCTGCGTTTGACAGAGAAATCGACTATGACCCGAAACGGTCTTTAGCATTCAAGACCTCTGTGACCACCTTGCCAGCCATATGGCGAGCCACCAGGACCAGACATCTCACTGCGATCTGAAATCCGCCGCCCTCGTCTGCCAGACTTTGTATTTCCGCCCAAGCTCAGCTATTTCGCCACGTCATCGTCACCCCCTTGCAATCCCTTCCCCAGTGCAGTGCGGCGGCTGTCGTCCTCCGCAGAGCCGCGCTGTCGTTTTAATGCCATCTCCTGTCTATCTGTGCTTATTTTGCGCTTTATTCCTCTAATTTCAATGTCGCTACGTGAATACTCGCTCCCCCGCAGACAAGCTGCAATGTGGCGTCGACGCCATTGTGCTCCACTTCGCAGATTTCTTTCCCGCGCGGATGTACCCTGGCGGTATTCATTCTTCGGCTGGACGTTCCGTAGAATGGGAGTCACTTATGAAACTGGCGGTCGTGTGAATTTCTTCCCTATATTACTGGTCCCTGAATGGCATATAAATCCACCATCATCTCCATACCAGGCCGCGCACATCATCCATATCGCGGCTCTGGTCTCTCCCCACACCTCACCGCCGAGTCGGCCAACACTGTTACTCGGCGACCGTCGTGGAAGACCTCAGCTGCAGCGTTGCCGCCCTGCTCGACGTGCGTGGTCGTTTTAGATCTCTCCTCTATGGCGCCTTCCCATCCCACCCCAGATTATTCACCGTGCAGCCACATACAGTAAATCAACGGTTTAATTCAGGTCCATGGTATGAGGTTAATAAACGATCAAACCACCAACCTCAGTCCGTTGTGAAGTACACATCAGTAGATCATTGAAACCTTCATCTAAATATCTGTCCCCAGGACAAGGTCGTCTTAGAAGATTTCCTCCGCGTTGTTCGTTCTCTCTTCAGCTCGATACCTGAGTCGCTAGAAAGGATACTCCATGTCGCGATCTACAAAATGTCTGTGAGTCCCATACCATCCAAAGAGTATATTCTGACCTTGGGAAGCTTGCTTATAGGGATGCCCTCCCCCAATAGTGGAACTGCTTTATTTCTGAGGTATGATGGCGACAGGATCTGACCAACTTGTGTGATGTTGGTACACGATCATCTGTTCGACTTCCAAAACTCACCTTCAACATCATGCGTCTTGTAGGCGCGCAAGGTCAAGTCAAAGCTGGCGGACAGTGTCTCCGCATAACTATGTATGGTTCAACCCAGACGTGTTCAGTGAGTATGCGGAACATCTGGCACATTTTCACGCACTGAATCGGATCATCCATTATAACGAATGACTGGAACTCCACCCATCCTGCCGATTGGGACCGGACCAGGTGATCGTGCTCCTCCGTATCCTCCACGTTCCCATCCACCGCGGCTTCGGGATCATTTCCCGCACAGTTGTATGTCCCTACGCAGTGCCGTTTGAACCAAAGGCAGCACAGACATGCACAGAAACATGCTCACCTATGACCACACGCAATGGAACCTCACTATCATTTCTTGCGGTTATTCGGGTGTATTTCCGGATGATGAATTCCAACGCATTGGCCCACGCGGATCCCTTCAACGGAATGATTCGGCCAGGCTGCAAAGGACAAAGAATGGCGTTAAAGAAGGTAGGGCAAGTTGAAATATCTTATTGCACCTTCGCGTGTCCAATCGCTAAAGGTCGGTCACAAAAAGAAACACCATTGATCTCATCCCTGCCAGCTTTAATATTTGCAGTGCCGAACCCCCGACTGTACGAATGAGTCGGGTGATATGCACTCTGGACCCGCCAAACTTACTCATAATTGAATTTTGCATTAAACTCCGACGATCCATCATCAATGTTGAATCTCTGCCAGTTCATTAGAATGGCTACTGTGGGATAAAAGAGGTGCCCACCTGCCAAACTACTTGCTGATATGTGTGGTCATCTTCAATGTCTACCGGCGCGAGGGTGAGCGTTATCTGTAGAATGAAATTGAGTCCCCGCGCAGCACAGACACAATCCGAAGTGTCCATCACACCTGATGCGATTTTATTTTTTCTTTCTTAGGCCTCGGCAAGTACGGCGGGAACACGAAGATGAACTCGCGGGACTTTTTTGCGTTAGCTCCAGGTTTTGAGGCCTGATGGAGATGAAATTTCTGTATTTCCAGGAATAAAGGAAGCATTTTGTTACCTTCTTTGCTTGAATGACTTGGCTGGCCAAGTTTCCGAGCGCGGTGATAGCCAGGAGGCCTATGATTGCAGCAATTGTGGAGCCTATGATCGGCCCCGTGTTTGCATGCGGGCCACGGATATCATCACTGTCAGTCGTCGCAACAGTGGTGGCGAGCGGAAAATCGCTGTTTGGGGTGGCGCTAGTGGGCAAGACAGTTTTGACATTGGCGGTAGTTGACGACGGGACAGAGTCGTCACTAGTGGACTTTGTGGGCTGCACTGCGGCGGATGCAGTTGAGACAGAACTTCGAGTTGTGGGCTTTGTGTGCGGGGCAGCGCTGCTTTTCGCGGCGACTGTACGTGGGGCAGAGCTGGAGTCGGTAGTGGTTGTCGGCGGGACAAAGCTGTCGTTAGTAGAGCTTGCTACTTGCACAGCAGCGGGCGAGATAGAACTAGTAGCTGCTGTGGTCGGGAAGGTACTACTTGTCGTGCTATCGATGGTGGTTGATAGGGGGACCAAGCTATCGTTGGTAGGGCTTCCAACTTGCATAGCGGCGGGAGAGACAGAACTACCAGCTGATGTGGTCGGGAAGGTACCAGTTGTGAAGATAGACGTGAGCTGTACGAGGCTGCTATCCGTGCTGGTTGATGGCGGGACAAGGCGTTCATTAGTGTCGCTATCAGCTGGTGCGATCGGGAAGGTAGTAGTTGTGGCGATAGACGTGAGTGGTACGAGGCTGATACTAGTGGTGGTTGAGAGCGGGACGCTCCCAGGGGTAGACGTGGGTGGTATCCGGCTCACATCGGAGGTGATTGGTGGTGGGCCAGAGCCGTCGGCAGCAGAATTTTTAGGCCGCAAAGCGCTGCTTGCTTGCGGAGCCGAGCTGGCAGCAGGGGTGCTTGTGGGCAGGGAAGCGCTACTGCTGCTGCCGGTGGTGATAATACTACCATCGATGTCAGTTGACGTGACAGGCAGCACTGGGTCGTCGTCCGTGATACTGTTTATCCTGCGTCAGGATCTAAATGCTCAAGACCAGCAGAAACTCACATAAACCCGTTGACCGATAGTCCTGGAGTTTCAATATTGCCAGGATCATCCGGAAGTAGCGCTATTGTGAGGTTGTGTTGCGCGTTTGTGAGACCCGTTCGCTTGAACTGGACGACGTTGCACTTCCACGGCATGTCTACAGGTATGTAGGCGGTGACCGGTGAATCAGGCACCCCATCAATGTAGGGTTGATATACGCCATTGCGCGGGTTGTTCCATCCAACGAAATAAACGGCTGTCCCTGGATAGGAAGGCGGTCAATAATATGGCGAGGGTGTTAGACCATGCACGTTACCTTGGAAGAGAACAGTAACAGAAGTGCCCTTATCCGGGGTGGCTTTCCCATCTTTGTGGATAGGGTCGGTAGATGCGTCGCAGGCGGTATTTTCGTCTTTGAGGCCCTGCCACCCCCCAGCCCCCCACCATCCAGAACCATTCAGGCTATTGGGAGAGTTCATGAAGAAATAAGAAGGTAAAGCAGCGATGTCGCCTACGTGATATTGCTCGAAGTGCCGGCGGCAAGGGAAATATTTTGAACCGCGGCTTGACCTCGGAGGACGGCAGTGGACGATATGAATATAAACAGGATGGACCGAGCACGCATTAGAATGGTGGTGCGTATGTGCGATGGAGAGCAGGTCGGTCGAAAGAAACGAGGTGGTTGAAGGAAGCGCTACCTGAATTTATCCCGGCAGCGGTTCCTTCTCCCACAGGTCGATGCTTGGAATCACCCCTTAATTGCACAGGAGATCTCCTAAGGTGCTGTGACAGATCATGGAGAGATTCTATTGCGTCGATCAGGAATCTGCCACTGGTCCATGCAATCATTGCACAGTAGGAGTTCTGTGGAGGGAGCGGGCGCCGCGATTGGCTTCTGAGGTGTCAGTTCTTACCTCAAGTTCACCAAACCCTGAAAGTATGTGCTAAGCCCAAGAAGAGACACAGTGGGAACAAAGAATACGCACCCACCGCCAAGCCTGCCCGGCTTCTGCGAGCTCGAGGTGCTGTCTGAAAGTCAGAATATCAGAAGGAATCTTGGTCCTGAGCTGATTGCGGAACTGAAACTCAATAGCCACTCCGACATCCTGAAACTTGAGTCATCTATGTGTCAGCACGCGCCTCTCCCCATCCCGGAGCCCGATTGCCCCCGAATATTTTAACAAACCATCATTTGGGGTGGCACTTGTCTGGACTCGCATCACAGAAGACAAATTCGAGAAGTTGCACAGCAGCCATCCGAGCCGCGGGTTTGGCGCGTGCGAATGAGTCGGTGTTGCCAAAACATGATCGCGAACAGGTTTGTGCAGCCACCCGCTTGCTACTTTTGCGCACCCGAAATTAGCCGGCGTGTGGCTTGAGCGGTTATTGGGTTATCTATTCTTATAGTACGGCAGAGAAAGCTGTGGAATTCCTCAACACCCTTGAATCAGCGTTTACATCCCATTGGACGTGTGACTGGAATGGAAGCAGTTTACTGGCAGTGCCTCGGAGCATGCGGGCACAGAATCCCACTCCCCCTGGGCGCTCCCTCAACGACTCATATTACAGCAGGGGTGACAAGATATGGACTTGGGCGAGACCGGAACGCAGTGGGTGCCTAAAACCCTAATTTTTGCCATCAGAGATAGATCGACACTCTACGCAGAAACGCGGAGTGATAGTAAACATTCTGTATGCCACATTCAGGCGAAACAGGGTCAGTCGAAACGCAGAAGACATTATGGCGTGCTGCCATAAGCAGTCCCAGCCCCGTTCGCCACCAGCGGTGTACGCTCGCCGCTGTGGCTGCGACCAACAGTCGGGGTGCGTTCACCAGCCGAACCCGAGATGGAGCCGGCACGCTGCCGCTCGACGACCCTGGGACATTGCTCTCTTTACAAAATTAAGCACGTCTGAAGCTTTTTCAACCCTGCTCAATCTGTGCGAATGCCGTACAGCGCGGCTGCTCTTCGCCCTCGAATCTCGATCGTCGCCTATCTTTCGCCGGCCCACAGGCAATCATCATTCGGCATTCTCGGCATTTGACGTCACCTTTCTAAGAAACTTTGACAGACACTGCCCTGGCGCTAACATTGACAGATGGCTCTCACGACATGGAAACAAAGGCAATTTCCCGATTGCACTCAGGCCGAACTTTCTGAAGATGGCGTTTGAAAAACCTTTGGTTTTTAGAGAAGAGAGAGATGGAAAGGGAGACAACCTTGAAATAGTTTAAAGGCTCAGAGGGAGACAAAGGGAATCAGAGGTTATGCCTCTGTGTTACTAATTTGTATAAAGTCTGATAATTTATGTCCGCTGCCAGCGCCGCAGTGAATATCAAACTCAACTCAGTTCACTCCAACCAAGTGCAGCTAGGGTTCCGCACGGGTCCGCCCGCGGGTACCAGAAGGTCAACCCGGACGCGGACCCGCCAATACCGTACCCGACCGACCCGCGGGTTCCAACCCATACGAGTCACCCGCGGTTTATCGAAAAAACCGCGGGTCCACACCCAAACCAGGCATGGAAGAGGTAAATATGATCCGTGGAGGATCAGATCAACACTTCGCATGCGCGGCATGTGGAAATCCAGCCTCCGTATGGCAGGGCAGCCTGGTTAGCCGGCCGCACAACGTCGGGAAACGCTTCGGCCAAGTGTCGGCCGAGGCCGCCGAGCACCCCCCGCGCGGTTCACGATATTGCGGCGGGTTTGAAAATCTCAACCCGGACCTGGACCCGGTAGACCCTCGGGTCCAAACCCGCGAATGGACCCGATACCCATGGGGAACCCTAAGTGCAGCCCATGACTTTGTTAAATGTATATAAGAGGATGGGATGCCGCGAAGCGGCCGACCAGTCCCTTGTAATGATTAAAGGTGAGTGCAAATTCGCCGACTCCCCCCCGCTTAACCGCCGCTGCCGTAATCTTCCGCGCCTGCCGCTTGGTCACATTGTCCTCGACTCCTCATACCGGTCCGTCTCATCGATGATTTCTGCCAAAACGAAAATAAATTGAATACATCAGTCATGTATAGGGCTGCCCACCGTCCTGTCAACGGGTATGGCCATCAAAACAACGGCCGTCTTTCCAGACTTTTGGACCCGAGACGGTAATGTGCAGCGTGCAGAACTGCACGTGAAAATGCGATGTTTAGTAAGCTGACTCTTGCGAGACCGAACTAACCAAACTAACTCCCAAAATCACACAACAAATCCACACTTTGTTTGCTGCAATAACCCTTTATCCAATTCCCTTATCTCCAATGCATGCAATAAGTGGTTTATTCCCAACTCGACACTTTCTTCATAAACAAAGAGACACACAAGCAGAAAGACAATAATATATTTCTCTGAGGTACTCCGAGCATATTCCAGGTGTTCCCACTGACGTAGTTGTCTCCTAGAGAGTCCTGGCAGTGAGAAAGAGGTGAATAGACTCTCTAACAAGCCAAATATCTGATAAATCCCAATATAATCAATTCAACTCCTTCCTGAGTTCTACTACACTGACAAGGAAGCTGCTTGGTCCCAAAGGCAACCAGTATAAACAGATTATCAGTTGGGCAGGATCCAGTGCTCTACAACGAAGATATCTACTCTATTTATACAAACCCGCAAGTCTCAATTAGGAAATTACAGGAACAACAATAACACGGACAACTCATGCCCTAGGACCAGGGTTGTGGAGCTTTCCACAGTATTTAACCCAGAAAGGCACCTATAAACAGTCAGTTTCAAATAGATTAGCATATTTCCGGCACAATTGCGTGCCCAGACTGCCTTACTCATCCTGCCGAGCAGAGTAATAATATCCCCGTGCCCTAGCCCTGGTCTAGACCTGATCCAATACTGCCTCATCTCTGTTCCTGGGCCAACATGCAGTACCCTCTGCCCATTCCCATTACTCTTTAGTCAAATAACGATCGAGCTCGATCGTAGAAGCCCTCTGACAGCTGTCAAGCGTGGGATCCCACCGATCACCCGGCCCGGTGAGTCATCGGCTTTTGCCGGTTTCATCTGTGACCTGCCTGCCGCTGACTCTATTGCCCTCAAGTGACAATTGATAGTAGTAAATCTTTATGTAAGAACCTGCTGCTCCTTTGTACTTGTGCCTGCATGTGACAGAGTATGTCACAATTGAACCCTATGCGCCCGCAACTGCCTCAACACTGTTATTGACTCAATTTAACCTGCAACCAATGCTCCCTGGCCTTGCTCATAGTCTAGATGGATGGTATGTGTTACCCTTGTTCGGAATACATGCAAATAACCCCAATTTGGTCACAGAATGGTTGAGTAGATCTTTAGCTAAAGCTTCCGTGCTCTCTTGGAATCCAACCCACAGTGGTATCATCATCAAAGCAGAGCACTTCTACTTCTGCACATGTGTAGCTTCCTAGCTAGCTACTCAGGCATCACACTAGCTCTTATATGGACATGTAAGGGCCTATAACACAGCACAAGAACATGCAATTAGTGTGTTTTCATGCCTGGTCATTTAGCCAGCTTATCAATGGTGCGGGATGGCAAAACAGCGGCCATCAACGGGGACGGGACGGGAGTGGCAGCCGAGCAGACCAAATCACACACTTGAACCTCCAATCCGGGTGGGTGGAGCTGTAGTTCTTGCCGTGAGTAGTCCACAGCCCATGAAAGATGTTGTTAGGCACTTACTTGGGTTACAAGTACTTTTATGTAATCGTTCTTTTAACCATTGATACTGTGATTTTCACGACCTCTCTTTTTACTTGTCCCCTCCAAATTTTGTAACAAAATAGCTGAGGTTAGGGTTACAATTGTAGTCCTTTTTAACTAGTTTCATTAGATTTACTTGTGACTTCTTAGTGGCTATACGCTCATGGGTGGCCGTGGGTTCGAACCGGAGTTATTGCACCCTTTATGGAGCTGGGCGCCGTTGATTGTTCCAGTATATTTGTATGTGTTTATCCCCTGCCAATGAACAATTTGGGTTGTCTACTACCCTCTACAAAGCCTTGACACTGGTTGAGCAATTCAAGTTTTTCGGTGAAAAAATTGGTGAAAAATATCCAGGATTTTACAGAAGTTTTTCACTGAAAAAGTAGGTGAAAAATTTAAAAACTTTTTCAGCACTTTATGACTTGTTTCAAATTTTTCACCTCAAAAATGAAAAAGTAGTGAAAATATTCCAAGTTTTTTACTTATGGTTTCAGTGAAAAAAGTGTGAAAAATAATGGACATTTTCCACCAATTTTTTCACTGAAAAACTTGAAATGTTCAATCAGTGTGACGGACTTCCTTTTGACATTTGGAACGCTCGTCATACCTATATTGATCCAAGGGAAAATATCCCTTTCGAGCTCAAACTACTGGGCCATATCATTGAGCCTGATAAACCCAGTCTGATCATTTCCCGGACTATGTGGGGAATACACGTGCACCGGAAGACTCTGATCTCAATTTAAAGTGTCGGGGAGCTCAAACTCATTTGAGTAGAATTAACGAGTTGCGTCCAACTGGTGTGTCACGTGCCTCTGACCTGTAGTCTCAAAAGTCCCATTGTTTGTCAAACCTCCATGGATTTCCAGCTTTCTGCAGTAGGAATTGTTGGGAAATGGTCGCTCTCCACAATTCTTGTCCCAGATCTTTGAAATTACCACAAGCAACCGAGACACCGCTGAACAGGCAATGAAATCAGGTCTTATTTTGTCCACTGTTGAAAAATCTAAGAATCAGTTGGTCACAGTACTTTTGCTCCTCACGTTGGTTCATGATAGTTTGCTGCTTCATTTTTCATCTGAAGTCCAGATACAAACAGTTACTCACCGAACTGTTCGCTACGTTATCTCGTTCGCCTGCCCCTTCCTCTATTGGGTCTGTGAGACCCTCTCATTTCAAGCTGTTTTCCGATGTTCTTACAGAGTATGCGTGACTTTCATTGGTTAATACGAAGATCCCGATAAACACTGAACACTTGGATCAACTATTTACTGAGCTCAGTCCTCTATTGATCCATGCAACCAGTCTTGTACATTAGTATTGCGGATCTGAGTGCCAGGCTGTCCATATTCTGGTGTGGACTTTATGTGTGTGTCAGCGAGAGCTCCCAACTGTAAAGATATCATGATAGTCTTTTCTATATCTTTGTCGATTCCGCGGACTCGCCCAGTTTCACTCACCCAATTGAGCTTGAATCGTACACCATGAAGCCTTTCACCATCGGGTGAGGGTCAAGATGCTCACACGATTTAGAAACACAGCCTGATGATTCCCAAGAGGGGATTGTGCTGCATGCACCTCAACCAATTGCCGAGGACGTGAGTACGCTACCAGTAGCCCCACTTTTAGACCAAATCATGGCAAGTTTGGAGATAACAGCACTGATCTGACGTGTACATACACGGCTGCAATGAAATCTGCATTGGTCTAACTAGGGCCATCGAGTAGGGAGAGCCGGAGGTTTACAATACCACCGCTTCGTTTCCGTTTATTGCATCTCATTCTTGGCTTGCACTTATATCGCCCATGTCTTTCAACCTGGCTCCAGTTTCACAAGCTTGATCTTTGAATATATTGCGCATCATTCTCCTTCCCACGACAGATATTAGTTCAAGCACTTACAGACAGGGGCCTTTTGTACGTGAATGCATGGGTTCAGGAGCCATCGCTCCTCTGTATACAACTGCTTCCTCTTTCACCCTCACCATGGCTTCGATGATCCGACCTTACCTCCTGCATTCTTTCATTGACTACTTGAAAGAAACTCCCAACACTTTGGGCCGCGATGAAATATATTTCAAAACCCACTTCAATGGGCGCCATTGCCAAGGTCTATAGTGGCCGCATGAGCACAGGGTCGCCTTCCGCAGGCTGAGCAGAGGAATTCATTGTATTTGGTATGTCACAGAGACAGTAAGTTCCTTTCAATGTCGTCAAACATCTCTCATGCAACACAGGATCGACCCAACGTCCTTGTTTTGGGAAGGACCAAATGGCAGACAGACGGTGCCATTGGCATGAAGATCGCGCTTGCCTACAATAAGCAATCAGTGAACCTTGCAACCGCCTTGGAAGACCGGAACCTCGCTGCTGAATTCCTTGAATGGCCTGCCACGCATACTGTTGAAGCCGGGCTGATTTATAATGTTTTAGGCGGCCATGACATCTTAATATCTGCCAACGCCAAAGCATGCGGGCCTCTTGGCACCATCCTATTTGCGACGGTCACTTTGGAGATTTTGAGTGAGCCTCAAGGGGGCATGGATGCTTTGACAATAACAACAGTGCATGTCTTCTCTATCTCTTTCCTGCCTTACTTCATAACGATTAGTCGTTTCCCCACAATTTTATCTTCTTGAAGCCTTCGCGATCGAAGGTTGAGCCCACTCTAGAGCTTTCGCAGGTATAGCAGCATCTGGGACTTTTGTTCAACTTTTGTTACGACACGTCTGCTATCAAAAGTCTGTGCGCATCACCTGTGTTGGACAGAGAAATCGATTTTGATGTCTCTTACATCTCCCCCTTTGGTCTTGTGCCAACACCAAGAACCCGCAACGACAAGCAAATTACACTAGAAAAAGTTTTCTGAGCTGTTTGTCAGACTGTCCTCTGCTCTGTTCCCTACTAGCCGCTCTCTCTTCTTCTGGAAACTCACTACTACCTGATGGCCCATGGGGATGGCGTGAGCTGTCAAGCAGTCGTGCAAGCTTGTGGTACTGCACCGGTGTATTTTGATACGGCTAGTCTGCATCAAGTCCGCATGTTGTCGGAAAGTTGACTGCAGATTTGGATGATCATTGATTCGGCGCAAGCCCAAATCAGGTCCGCAGCACTACTTATATATGCCTTATATATGCGATCGTCCTACTTAGCGAGACTTAGCGCCAGAAGTTCCCAGACGATCAATTGTCTCTGTTTCACCGCGGTCTGCGACCATGCCCAACCATGTAAAGTTCCACTTATAATAGAACTTTCTCCTTTCTCTTTCGTGCCATAGGCCCGGCGCTGGAGCTCCCGGCTGGGCTCACGTATGAGGGTTCGTTTGTACCAAAAAAACTTTTACACACGCGAAAGAAGCTCAGCGCGCGCGAAAGAGTTTTATCTTGCGCGCGAAAGAGTCGTACGTCAGATCGACCGCGTTATCAGGTGGAGCAAGTCGAGTGACTGTGGCCTTCATTCAACCTACAGAACATGTTCAATTTGGTCGCAAGTGCCCCGTAATTAGAGCACCCTGGGCACGGAAATCATCCAGATCTAGCCTGGCCACGATTGTCATATCCATGAATTATGATGAGGCTAGCCTGCCGAATTTCCTGTTCGAGACCATTATGAGCAGTACCCACAGCGCCCCGAATGGAAGTACTGAAAGAAAAGACTAATTAATTGAAAGCAACTCGTGTTCCGGTCATTCACATTTCCCCCGGCCGTTCTACTTAATTTTGTGATTTCTTTATGAAGGTCTCCATGCCTCCGCCATGCACGCAGGCTTACGCAGCTTCATGCATGCCTCTGTATCCAGCCAATGACGTCTCCAATTTGCTATAACCCTCCTTCAATACTTTCACTGCCGAGGCAGTCCTTATTCTGCCCTCACTTCTTTACGATGCGGGCACTTCTTCAATAGCGTTGAGACGATCTTTTTGTTTTTTGCTTGTGTTCCCACAAAGGAGATTCCACTGAAAGCAGTGTATTTATGCCATTCTGAGGTTTGTATGGATATGTACGGCTTGGAAGTTTTGAAGTAGGAGCGCGGTGCGCACAGCCGAAGAGACTCCGAAGAGATCTGATCAGGGACTCGGCACGTGATCATCGACTCTACCCAGGAACACGGTTTGCGAAAAAGTCATTGCGAGCCGTTGATGCCTCAGACATCCATTTTCCTCAATGAGACCTTATGTCCACCTTCCAAATTTGGCCTCTTTTGCAAATTCGTCCTCAACATGTGATAAATCCGATGGGGTTGTCTTTGGTGTGCCCAGAAATTGACAGATCCTCGGCCAGAATTTGACAACGGCTGCATGTGGTGCACGTCTCAGCTCTTCCTCTTCCTCGCTACCTTGTAGTTACATGTATATTCAACCCGTGTTGAAGACACGAAAAAGTCACGGTAGTTCGCCCACACACGTCTATCCCCCTCGACGTCTGGTGAGCGATATGATATTCTGGCCTAAAGCGGGATCCGCACTGGAACCCAAAAGAAGCGGCAGAGACTGCACGACCTCAGATGGCAGCAGACGCGGGCCGCTATAAGAGGACTAGCATAACTAGGTACGAAGACAAAAGAATAACAAAATGGCAAAGGGATGGTGGGAGGGGGGAAAAAGAAAGAATGCAGCTGCATGAACTGCAAGCATGCTATGAAATGTATGTAGGAGGAAGAGAGACACGTAGATATATGCACCTGCAAGCATGCTATGAGATGGATGTAGGAGGAAGAGAGACAAAGAACAAAGCGCTCCCGCACGTGCATAGATAGGGGGTCACGTGTTCCTCCTCTCGCATAGACCGCGGCCAAATGGGATTTGACCGGTCCAGCGGATTCCGAGAGAGGTGCCGCACTGCCGCTCGCTAACGCTCGCGACACGCGGCGCCTCCCGTGGGATCCGTGGGAAACACCTCGTGACTTTATCAGGTGACTTATCAAAAAAAAGCTGTGCCGTCCTCTCTTCTTATACAGAACACGGTAGTTCACCCACACACAGCGGATTCCGAGCTCGCCTGCACACAGCGGATTCCGAGAGAGGCACTGCACTGCCGCTCGCTAACGCTCACGGCGCGCGGCGCCTCCGTGGGAGCGGCGCCGGCAAACGTGGGACTCGGGGGCAACATCTCGACAACGTCTCGTGACTTATCAGGTGACTTATCAAAAAACAAGCTGTGCTCCTTGTCTCTTCATGTATAGATACTACGACTTGTTCCCGGTTCCCACTAGTCTCCCCCCAAATTTTCTCGTCTCCTCTACCCTCAGCTGTTCGCAAGCTGTACCGGAACATCTCTTTTGACGTAGCTTGGCTCGAAGTTGTGAATCTGTGATGCTGGATTGGTATGTCGTCCGGTCGCTGCCACTATGGATTACACTAACAGACATTCAAGGATACGGAGGGTGTTAACCCTCCTATTAGTACAGAAACGCTTGCTTCACGCCAGAACAATCCGCTCGCTGCAGCGGAGGCCCTAATCGCTCGCCCCTGGCTGCTTGCTGCGGAAACGGAGTTTTCGCGCATAGACGATGAAATCCAGAGACTCGAAATGTGTCGCAACACTCTCCTCCCCCCTGTGGAGGTGTACCGCGTCGCACTGGCCCCCCACAAAATGCTCCCTATCGACGTACTCCGCGAAATATTCGTGCATTGCGCGCCCAATGAGGCCACCGATTTGACCGCCCTCAAAAAGATAGGCGGGCGCAGGACTGGGTGTACGGCTGGTTCTAGGTCGAGTCTGCTTACATTGGAGATCAGTTTTGCTTAAGATGCACGAGCTGTGGAGCAACGTGGCCATCCGCGGCTTCCGCCAGCCGTTGGGGCCCTTGGTCGAACGACTTGGGATGTGGCTTTCCCGCAGCGGACAATATCCGTTATCATTGGAGTTTCTCTCTCACCCACTCGAGGGTCTGCACCTCTGCCAACTGCTTATTCGGTATTCACGTCAGCGCCGCACCATATATGTGAATTCCATGGACCTCCGAAGCCCTTTCTTCGACTTGCTGCCGGGGTCTTTGACTCTTCTAAAAATCTTGATCCTCACAATTACGCCCTTTGATCCTCACCGCAAAGTGGCCCATTCCTCTCCGCGTCTGCGTCCCACATCGGTTTTCGTCGGTGCACCGTGCCTACGAATAGTAACCCCAAGGGGGTTTCGGGATTAAAATTTCGGATATAGGGGGGGGGGGGGGGGGGGTCCCGAGGAGGGCTGAAAAAAACTTTTATCATGTAGTATGAGGGAGTTCCAAAACTGCAATATATACCTCCTGGAACACCACAGGATGGCAGGAGGATGAATTCTGGGTCTCAGAAGTCAAATATGGTGTGGGTATCCCGATTTGGACAGCGGGTCGTGCTTACACACCATCAATTGGCGCGAACATTGTGTCCTGGTTTCCCTCTAAGGGTGGTCAGCAGCTAAAAACATGCTCACAATATATATGTGAGAACAGATTCATATGGCATTTAACATCTGTGTGAGTGGGCCAGAGATGTGGTCCAAGCGGCACCTCAGTCAATGTTGAAATTTAATGTTTGGAGCTCCAAAAATATAATTTACTTGTGTAAGGGGTGGTATGGATGTAATGTGTACCTTAAAGGCCTTCTTAGTCACAGTTGAGTCCACAGAGATGGGCCGCAATATCTTTGGTTTGGATTTGGATGCTGTCAATGTGGTGGCTGTGAGCCCGCACATGACTCGGAAGCGCGGCCCGCCGCTAGGGTGGGAACCTCCTTCCTCATATGGGGGGGGAGGGGGGGGGGGGGGGTCTGGCCGAGGGTCGAAAAAAACTTTTCGACCCTATATCCGTTTTTCGAATCCCGAGTCCCCCTTGAGTAACCCTGCATTTGGCGGTGCGAGTAGATCTGGCGATGTTGTCTATCCCATGGCACCAACTCACCGAACTATACGTCGGGGTCGACGCCGATGGTCAATCCTGTCCGGCACCGTCGGAATAGTTCACCATTCTCCAAGGGTGTACCACCCTTACCACCGCAAGGTTCGACGCCACGTCGACAGAACCCATTCCGGTCACGGATCGCACCATCTCTCTACCCTCACTTCGGACTCTCGAGATCATTGCGAACGATCTGGGTACCGCCGGGAGGATTTCGTACAACTTCGCGCTTCCATCGCTCTTGACCCTCGCGGTCAATGTAGCCAGAGGAGCCGGCGCCACCACGATCTCTGTTGTTCCCGGATTCCCTACCCTGCAGCGCATCATCATTCTGGAGGCAAATGGGCTGGTGTGCGTGTCAGAGATAGACCTGGTGCATTGGTTGCGTGCGTATCCTTCAGTCACGGAGGCCTTCCTCGCCTACTGTAAGCCACCCGCGTCCACGCTGAGCCAGATTGCAGGTGGATCACTGCTTCCAAACGTTGAAACGCTCACCTTCTACGAAGCTGCGTCGGTTCCGTTAATCGCAATGCTCGAGGCGCGCCAGTGCAGCGCAACCCATTCAACCATGTCTGCCATGGGAGTCGAAGCTTGGACTGAAGACGACTGGCGTCAGTGGGCCCTCAAAGATCACCCAACCTCATTTCGGGAGTTGCTGAAGGGCGGGGTGTTCGTTTGCAGATCACCCAGCGATGCTCCGGATCGTGGCGAGGTATGCACTGTCACCATTTTTTGCATTTATGACCGGCTCATGTCTCCCAGATCGAGAAGTCCGCACGATTAGACTATGAAAGAGGTTGGGGAGTATATGATCGCGGCTAATTCTCAATTCTTACCCTCCTTTGGAAACTCTTCGCATTTTTAGAATGGCAAAAATGGGGATTAGTGACAGAGTTAGCCGAGTGGCGTGCCAAAATGGCTTGTGTCGCTTAGCGGAGTTTAAATTGGCTGGGCTTGGGCAGGCGGGCGTGGCTTGCGGCGTGGCGTGGCTTGTGCTCGGCTACACTATACTTTCCCACTGTAATTATTTTGTCCATTTCTCAATATTGATGCACTGCGAGCGTCCCACTTCTTTGTTGCTGTCTCCACAACACCCGGATCCACCTCGCCGCCATCATTGATCGCGCCGGCGACTTTTGAACCAGCGATCTCGTGGTTGTTGAGATGTCGCACCAGTTCCCAACCAAGCCATTTCGTTGTTTACTATCCGCCTCTCCCATCTTCACCACTGTGTCCGCAATACCCTGATCAACTCCGTCGCCGTCGTTGATCACATCACTTTCGAACCGTTGACTATTTGGTGCACCGGACCTCAACCGAACTGCCTCGTCGAAGTCTGGAACACTTATCCACCAATATCCTGCATTTCCTTCTGCCTGGTAAAATATTAAACTGCGCTGGAGACCGGAGAGGCGAATGGAATGTTTGATGATACATGCAAAATGATACGACAATGTGCATGCGACGACGTTAACCCCGTCCTCTCTCCTTCAACTGTGATTTCGTGCTTCTTCACCATGTGGTTTCTCATTTGGTGAAAGTTTCTCGCCCTCTATTCTCGACCTGTGGCTACATTGGGATATTCCAAAGATGTCCACATTGTTGACCCGAACTAAAATTGTGTCCTCGACCTCTAGTGACTGACATGGTCAAGTCTGAATGTGTGAGAATAAATTCAACACGGAGTTTTCAACTTCGAGGTCATCAGACAATGGTAATGTCAAACAATTGAGGTACGAGCTTCCTATGTTTGTAGTGTCTCCGAGAGACTAGGCAGTGACCAAGTTAAAATTAATGCATATAAGATCATACGCAACCAGTTCTGTACAGAAATAGACCATTCTTCAATATTTACTCATGGAGAAAGCCAGCCATTCCGTCCGAATGACCAATGATGTTCAACTCTGTCAAGTTGAAGCCAATTTTCATCCAAAGCACGTGCCAGTAGGACTACCCAGTATAATAGAAGGTCCTTAGAGGCATGTTAGAAGTATCTGAGCCCAATTCATCGATGCCTTCCAGAATTCCTGTTGCAAGCCACCATCCCCGCCGCGTTTGATGGCATCAGCCAAAATGGCTTGTGATGGCTTATGCAATTTTCAACTTGGGTTCAATCCCGCCCAGCCTGACGTTGATTCACAAAGAACTCGCTGTAGGATGCTAGAAGAAGGCGAGTGAAGTATAACTGGCATGGTGCTGACCTTTTATCGTTTTATTTCGATACTTTTCAGTGCAAGCCGTGGCCACGCTCTGTTTGATGGCATCAGACAAAATGGCTTGCGCACGCCATTTTGCCTACAGCGAACAGGGCTCGAAAAGCAATTTAATAATTACAATGAGTTCATTGAGTTAATATGCCACTGTAAGTGTCGAAACAAAGATTTCCAAAGGTTTAGTTGAAAAAAGTAAGCTCACGCCAACCATGCGCCAGAATGGCTTGTGATGGCATGTGACATGTTCAACTCCCTCCAACCTAAGGCTAATTCAAGATGAATCCATGCTACAATGCTAGGAGAGGATGAATAAGATATGAATGGTGTGGAGCTGACCTTCTTACTGTGCAAATTTGCATACTTCTCGACACAAGCCGTCCCCACGCCCGATTTGATGGCATCAGACAAAATGGCTTGTGCACGCCATTTCATCCACGACGAGCAGGGACACCTCCCTCGTGGTTTCTCCACCTCATACAACCATAAACCACTGTACAAAGTTAGTCCATTCAAGCCATTTATATCAACAGGTTTAACTTATTCAACATTTTGTTTGATCTGCTTGATACTTAGAGGTTGAACCGAGTCAACCAACGGGCCGGCAAGCGCGATATTATGATCTGTAGTGATTTTATTGTATGTGGTAGAATATAAGAATCTCTTTATGTGAAGAGATGTGGCCGGAGTTGGTCTGGTGTCCAGAAACTATTAAGTGGGCCAGAAACCGTGTGACTTCAGTGCAGATCCGATGAATTTCTTTGGATTTGGGGGCATATTTTGTATTACTTTGTATATGAATGAATACCTAGAAGCATAATCTATTGGTCTGACTTCACAAACTGAAGTAGTACCGCAATATTCCCCTTTGTTCAACCTCCCTACCCTCGCTCTAGACACCTGGTTGTTGTCTAACTGTAGCAGCAGTGAATTAACCATCTGTTGGTCAGTGTCGGTACAGTCATTGAGGTTATGGCGTGGTGCGTTGTGGCTTGTTTCAATAAATTGCATTTTCAAGCATAAAGAATGGTCCCAAAAGGCGGAGAATATTGATTTGTACTCAAATTCCAAATGACATACAACGCAGAACTCCAAGAGGTGTACACTGAGTGCAAGAAGCCCGTACTTCGGTGTTGAATTGAAAGAGTTGGTCGGGGTCGTCCTAGCGGCGATGAGTGACCGTCCCATCAGTGAAGGAAATAGTTGGAAAACATCGCAAGCCCGTGAAGAAGACAGTTATAGAATGCACTGTGTGTAATGGGATTGAGCATAAAGTATCCAAGGCGCGTGGAATACGCACAAGCCATTCCAAGATTTTGGCTGGTGCCAAGCCGGCAGAATGGCTTGCCAAGCCAACACAATGGCTTGCAAGCCGAAATGACGGGCGTGGGCGTGTGATGCCACCAAAATCCACGCCCACGCCCGAAACAAGCCAATCGGCGCGGGCGCAAGCCATTTTTGCAAGCCAAAAAGGTAACTCTCGGATTAGTGATAATTCAAAGATGTCGGAGGGAGTCGATTCAGGGTCGATTCTGATGTCGATTTTCAAGTCGATTCGCCCAACAGAATGAATATACTGTATTTTCTCGTTGAATTCGACAGCCACGGGTCATCGGGGTGGCTGTCAGTAGGTAGGTAGGTAGTCACTGCATTCAGATTTCAGAGGCCCCCTAGACACAGTTGAGTCTAGGTGAGCGCAGCTCTGCCAAGCTCAGTGTAGTTGACTACAAAGACCCTGTGTAGGTAACTATACATAGACTTTGTGTTAGGGGCTGTATGCATTTTGGCCTCAGTTATAGTATATACTTGCGACTGCACAAAGTAAGCTTGCATCACAACCTTCAAACTACTCTGTGCCTTCAGCCGGAAATGCAGCCAGGATACTGGAAGTTCCGTATCAATGTTAGAATCAGGGGAGCGTCGGGCTTGTGGGACTTGGAGCTTGGACATTGCTGGCAATCAAAAGAGGACGGGATGAGCAGAAACGAACACAAAAATCCTCTTCACCACTCGAGCGCTGGGTGGAGATTGTGAAAGGAAGGTGGGGTACTCACTTGACGATAAACACGAATCTTGATGAAGGATTATAGAGAGAAATTAAAAGGAAAGAGCGACGAACGGCGTAGTCCTGAATCGAACAGGGTTCCCAATGAAATCAGTGGGCGGTGTCACAATTGCCACGGACCAGCCGGCATCAGGCCGTCTACAGTCTGGGTGAGGACTGCATGAGGTGCGGTTGAATTGAGGGTACTGATCAGCGATCGCGACATGGTTGATTCTGGAGGGACCACCTCAAACGAGGGCATTGAAAGAACATTGCCGAGGCGGAGGATTTGATTAGTCCAAGTAATTTTGGGAGGACACGTACATTGTTCCCGGAGCGAGATTAGCTGTTGCCAGGAGAGGGAGGGGAACTAGCTGAATAAAAAGTCAAGTTACCCTCATACGGCGCAGCCCCGAGTCGAACGGGGAATCCACGGCAGAACAACTGACCAAAGATTTCGTCGTGGGTGCGGACCATCCGCTGCCGGGCCTGCTCTTAGGGATTTGAAGACTGCGTGAGGTGTGCTCGAATTGGGGAGAGGTAGCTTGGGGCTCAGCATCGTCTCGCCTTCGAAGCTGACTCGGAGTAGGTCAGTAAGCTTGGGTGCGACGAGTCCAGGGGAGATGGGCTTGTCAGGGGGCGCGGTTGGCATGTATTGAAGTAGATCCAGACGCAGAAAGAACAGAATCCGAGAGCGCAAAAGAGAATGCCGTTGAGGGTCGAGAGCGAGCCTCGGGAAGTGCGCGCGGGGTGTTCGGCGGGAATTGAAAAGCTGGATTGTGCGGGCCAGATGGGGCTTGGCTGAATGGAATTGAAGATACCTGGAGGGACGAAAGAAAAGAACCGGAAAGAGATGACTCGGACGGCGAGGGCCCAAAGGGGAAATATGTGATCCCATCAGCCCGCCTCCCGGCGGCGCCTCCTTCGTCTTCGTACTCGCGCAGAGCAGACCCGCCAACACACATTGTCTGCACCAAGATCGCGCACCGCTCACGCGCAATGACAAGGTTCCCATTGGCATCCGCGCCTGGCAGGTCCAAGGCGCTCTATCTCGATTCGGAGTTACGATGGACGCCCGCGGCCTGGTCAGCCGGGCAGCTATGAATGAATGTGCGTTCGGGCCTCTCGAATATCTTATCGCTCTCCCCGAATTGCCAGCCCGTCTTAGCCTTGCCCTAACCGCTCGCTCGAGGCCTCGTCACTCACTTCCTCCGCGCCACATCTCTTCTCCCCGTTATCGCTGACCTCTGCTAGACACAGATCCGCCCTATGTTCCGCTGTGAAGGAGGATCATTCGACGGAAGGGAATGCGACGCATGCTCATGCGACAGTGTGTTCTCTCGTCCATCTGCATTATGTCTACGCGAGCGCTGAGACCGTCTTGTCTTGCTGCAAACCGGAGAGGACGACGCGCTGCCGCTTGAGGGATGGAGGGGTATAGGCGATTGGAAGATATCCGGGGATGGTGCGTCCTCCTCCTCTTTGCATGCAAGCGCTGATGTCCACTCCTCTCTGTACTCACCCCTTGCACCTCACCCCCGCCGACGCGCGGTGGAGCGCCATCTTGCTTTCTGCAGAGCTTGATCTCCTCGACCTCGATGACGTGGTACTGGATCTGAGGTCCGGGATTGCGGAGACGGGCGCGAGATCCTTGGACGACGAACGCGCGAGCTTCTAGCATCAAAGGCGCGTTCTCCTCCGCGCGGGTGCTGATGCCCCGCTTTTTATTAGTTTGGACCTCACCTGCGATGGCGCCCCGCGCGGTGCTGGATCCCCAACGAGGAATCGAGGGATCGATGAGCACGATACGATGAACGCGAGGAGCGCGAACGAGTGGGCGCGCAGTGACACCGTCTTGGCTTTCCTTGCTGCAGCGCTCGGTATCCGGCTCCCGCGAGGCATTGAGATCCTTCGTCTCCGTGACGCAGACGCAGGCGCACACGTAGACGCAGCCACAGCCGCAGACGCACTGACATGACGGCAGACGCAGGCCTAGACATATCCGCGCGCCCGGCGTGGGCGATGTGTGTTTGCCGAGCTGCATCCGCTGACGGGAGTGGACGGGGGCCGGCGCGGCCGCGGAGGAGCGGGACCGAGAGGGTGCGATGACGATGCGGTGGAGCTCGAGGAGGACAGCAAGCCTCGAGACAGCGCTGTGGGAGAAAGGAGCTGGAGACGGTGCTGTATCTCGAAGGAGAGGCAGTCGGTGCGTCACTCTGTCCTCTGCGCATCCCCGTAGACACGCTGAAGTTGTCAAGTCTTTCTGCAGTGCGCGTACATGTACATGCGTTCGCACTCGGGAGAACATCCAGATCTATAATTGGAATGATATGACTCGGAGTTGGCTTTCCTTCGATTCCTCTAGTCAGCGGGAGTCAATTTTGCCGAGTCACTTCCGTCGGATCCGATAACTCCTGATCCATCAATACTCAGGGAATAAAAGACGCGTTGGCTTCTGCCATGGAGCGATATCACACCCCAGTGCCCAGAACATATGTATGTGTTCGTTGTATTCCGTAGGATTATCCTGAGGCTGTTTATCCGTCCCGCCAGAATGGGTCTAGACACTACTCCTCTACCGGTCCAGGAACTCTGGGATTGTATCCTGGAGTTTCTCTCTAAGAGTACACCCGAAATTCGAGCAATGGCTCTCGTGTGCCGCTCACTTTGCCCCATGGCGCAGTCCCAGCTTTTCTATCATATCTCATTTGAACGACCTACACCGACTCCCCATGGGGGACCCTACGATGAGGTGGCTGCCTGCCAACGACTGGCTGAAATACTAGACCACTCCCCGCACCTCATCCCTTACATCCGTTCCATAAACCTGCGGATCGAACTTGGCCTTCATACTCAGATAATGGAAATGGGGCTGATCAATCTTCGCTGCGTGCGTCTCTCCGGCTATGCGATTTTTTCTGAGCTCGACGAGCCCGGGGAGTGGACAGAGCGGCTCGCGCGCTTCCTTGGCCTGTCGTCGATTCGAAGGCTCGAGATTACTATGGCTGGTGCTTTTCCGCCCCGGATTTTCCAATACTCAACATCCAACCTCACAGAAATCTCATTCGGGCCCGCTACCCCCTGCCATCCGGCGCGGATTCCGGAGCTCGAGCAGCGAGTCGGGACTTCTAGAATCACAAAGCTCTCGCTTAGGCATTCGCCCAGAGTGATTGTAGATTGGTTCAAGGACCGTGCATGCCCCTTCGATTTCAGTGAACTGGTTGAGCTCGATACCGGATCCTCATGGACTGAGGATCTGGGAAGCATCGTCGACTCCGCGCGACTGACGATGAGAAGGCTGACATTCGGCCACGGTGGGTTCTGCTGCTACGAGTAGATGTAAATTAATTTTTGGGGCTCGCTTTTAGTTGACCTCCCACAGCTCGACCTGACCCACTTCCGCCTGCTAACACGTATCGCAATGGACGCCTATATCCCAGGGGCCCTCCCCGTCTTAGCATCCGCACTCTCTGCCCTTTCGAGGAGTCTGATCCAGCATATCTCGATCCGAATCGCTCTCTTCCACAGTGATAGTTGGGCCGAGCTTGAGGCAACCATCCAAAGATTTGACGCAGCCATTGCGCTGAATTTACTCCCCGCACTCCCCGCACTCGAGAGGATCGACATATTGTTGTGGACGCTTCGAGCATCTCAGGAGTCGGACCCCGCCAACTATGCAATGCTGTTCAGAGCAGCAGCGCCCGAGCTCAGTGCCAGGCGTCTGCTGTTCGTCACTGTAGCTGACATGTACGTCGAACACCTGCTTTTCATGATGATAGCTGAAACTGGTCCTCTCTTCCGTAGAGAATGATCATTGGAGGATCCTTCTGACGCAGTTTGTGTATTCATTTTTCTGCGTATATTAATGGCATGTATATTAGTGAACCTTCGTTGGCATACCCGGGATTCTGGGTGGATGAATGTAGGAATCCTCTACCGGGATGGTTGGGCCGCAGGGAGGGAAAATAAAATATAAAATAAAACCGTCCCTCGCCGAGTGACTGTATATATTTCCCCGCCCCGAATCGAACGGGGATCCCACTGGAATTCATGTGTGTAGTGAACCAATTATTTGTCGTGGGTGCGCCATCCGCTACCGGGCCTTCTGAATGATGTTTATGACTGCGTGAGGTGCGAGCGGATTGAGGATAGTTATCGGGAGTTGGGCTGCGGCGTCTTGTGGAGGCACTAGATGGAGGAGATTTAAGGAGGCCCAATTGAAGCTAAGGATTTGAGCGACCCAATTTTTTCTCGGACTACGTGCGCATTATTGCGGCAGGGGGAAGATGAGAGAGAGAGAAAATGCCATACAAACGTCGCCCTCTAGCCCGGTCCCAATCGAACGGGAATCCCAACCAAGGTCTAAAAAACCCGCCACTCATTGCGGGCGCCTACCATCCGCTACCGGACCTTCTGAGAGGAATTCGAATTCATGATGGTATCATGGTTCTGACGACGCCTTGAGCACATACATCACTATTACACCGCCGTTTGATAAAATGTTGTGTGAATGTTTGGCGTATAATCCATCATCGAATGTTGCCAACAACGTTCCCAGAACAAAAAACGACATATCCCTCAAGGCTTCCCCAACATCAACATTCAGGCAACGTTGCAGACAATGTTTTCCAGAGGTTCGGCAAATATCTGACCGAGCTTACGGAGAGCATCTGATCCAGTTTCAAAAATCATCCACTCATATTGTTTGAATACTTATAATTCGAGTTCTACCGGTACAGAGAAGGGTAAACTGGTTAAAATGAGGAAATGCGGTGACAAGAGTACGGTGAGCGCGGGTCGGGAGGGAGAGCGCGGGTCGAGAGGGCGAGCGCGAATCACCGGATGGTCCCTTGTCGCGTTCGTGAGGAAGTCACCGTCCAAGTCGACCACCGTAACTCAGTGTCAATTGCGAAGTATCGGCGCTGTACTGGGTTGCGGGAGGATTTGAGCTGAGAGCGCACAAGTTTGCATTGCGGGTAGTGCGTTTCGGGTTACAGGGCCGAGCCCGAATTGCGTGTTTTAACAGAGTGGGAGTAGTTTATACACTCCATTTAGCAGCTTGGGCGTGGGCTTGGGGCTTAAAGGGATATTGGATTGATGCAGAACACACCAAGGACGTTGAGGGTGGTCGGCCAAATCGGCAAGAGAAAGTCTTGTCTGGCAGCGGTCAATGTGCATTGCGGAGGAAAGCAGTGAGGCCTTGAAGTGCCAGAATACAGCTGAAGAATTTTGGATGAGAGCTGATTTGCCTGCCGGGTTGAGGAGTGGGTCGAAAGAGAGGCCGAGCCGCCAGTGATGACGAAATGGTGTGAATCTAAGCAAGTTGTTCAGCCGGCCAAACGGGTGTGGCCAGGAGTAGAAAAGGCCACATTGAGATATTCGATGCTGGGGCAACGCGGTGCATACACGGAGAGACGCTGGATGTTGCGGTGGGTGTGAGAGAAAGAATCGTCATTGTGGGCGTCAACATTGGTCTTGTTTGGTCTGATGCGTACGGACCCAAGCCTCGACCCGGTTTTAAGTTTTTTCGTGTGTGTCGTTCACACAGGAGGGATGAAAAATAGCTCACAAAAAACCACATTTTTATCATCCCCTAACGATGAGGTGTACTAGTACTTTAACTCAGGCTGCCATGACTCAACTGCGACTCGGGCGCCGGGCGTCGTCTGTCTCTGTCTGTCTCCAGAGTCCAATTTCGTGGTGAACTATCAACAGAGAGATCACTGTGGCTCGATGGCAGCCATAAGCCACCCCTCGATGGTCTTTTTGATATGTTGAATGGATTTACAACACTTGCTGCTACGTAAATTGAAGATTTCTGCAAGGTTATGAGAACATTATGGAGACGTTTCGGAAATGTTCTGGTCGTTAGGTTTTGGAGATGTCCTGACGACCTGTTTTAAATGTTTTCAAAGGTGTTTCACAATTCTCAAAGCTAGAGGTTTGACAAATAAAATGTTTGATTGGGGGTGTAGGGCACAGTTCCCTTGCGGGCTAGATCACTGGACCCCTCCATGTCCAAACCATCCATATTGTAAAGATCGGAAGCTCAAAGCGCCAGGGCCCCGCTAAAATCAAACGGCGCGCCTGAAAGGCCCGCCGTCCCCTGCGCCGCACCCTCGATCGTGCTCCAATGCGCGCCGTTCACCTGGATCTAGAAAAAAAGCCTCCCACTGAGAAACGCGTTGGGTGAAAAGCAGATGCACACCAACGCACCTCGTAGTCCTCTCCCTGGTTCGGGTCGGGATTGCTGATCAGCTCCCAGTAGAGCCACGGCACCTTGTAGTTGTTAATCTTCTGCACCTGTGATCCGTGTAAGGAATTGATCAGCATCGTATCGCATCAGTATCGGCCGCATGCTGAGCTGAACGATAATTATGCGGCAACTTACGTTCGAGTTAAGATTCGCGGTGCGACCACTTCCAACGAGGCTGCCCCACTCCTGCACGAGGAGCTTCTTCCCCGCCGCCTTCGCTTGACTGATTGCGCCCGGCATGTAACTGTCGTACCCGCTACCACACACAAATTGCGTCAGGTCGATTCCGCGGGACACAGCGAAAATGAAACGCAACGCACTCGGTATAGTCGTGGATCGCCACAACGTCGATCGCGGGACAGCTGCTCCCAAAGAAGAACGACTGCACGCTCGCGCCCGCGGAACCGCCACCCGTGAAGATCAGTTGGTTCTGTCGCACGCTTCTGCGTCAGATCGAGTGGACAACGGAGGTGTAGATGTGGACGCACGCGGTCGCCGACGTTGTTGCGGATCTGCGTTGATTCAGCTCAGCGGGAATTTAACTGAGAGGGAAAGGGAATAAAATGCAGACCTGCTGAGCAGCGTTGCAGATCCACGAGAGGTGGCTCTAAAACAGCTCTCCACTTCATGATATGAGTGACAAGGAGGATCGAATGCACGCACGGTGTAGAACGCTTGGTCGAATATCATCGGCCAGAATCACCCGAATCAGCATACGTGCAGCGGAGGCAGATTTCATAGAAGGAAGAGTCAAGAAAAGGAATGGCGCACGCACTCATTCTGCGGCTCCAGCCCAAAGATATACGGCGAGAGGTCACTCCAGGGCAGGTTCCCCAACAAGGCATTCTTGTGGATATTTAGGATGTGCGTGATGCGTTGGTTGAAGGCGTTGATCGCCGCTGCTCTGCAGTAAGCAGAGAGCCGATATGAATGAACAAGATAAAGGACGCACTGGGGTTGGTGTAAAACCCCTCCGTGCCGAAAGTCGAGCCGTAGATGTCGCCGCCTTGCAGTGCGTTCTCTGCGGCGGTCAGTGTTGAGATGTGAATAAATTGGCGGTGGATATACGCACTGTCGTGCATCCCTGCGCAGGGTCTGATCAGCCGCTCCTCTCGTAGTTGTGAGGTATGACATACCGATGAGGAGCTTGATACCTGCGCACACAGACCCATGTTAGTCGGCGGTACATTACTTTAAACAGAAGGTTACCGCGGGCGTGCGCGTCGACCTGCAGTGTTCATCGTGATCAGCCCGACTCTGGATCATACCTACAGAGAGGGCGCACCATCAGCTGGTCGATCAGATTCAACACCGTATCGTCGTAGTTCCCCAGCCCCTTTGCTTCGAGGTCGTTAACTGCACGAAATCAATTCAAATTCAGCTCGCTGCGTGGGATTAAGGTGAGAACGCGCACCCGCGATGTTATTGCTGGCCTTCTGCCCCGCGCCGAAACCCGTCACCCACACGCGCAACACCTTCCGTGAATAGCATCATTTGTGTGCCAGTCAGTCTTGCTTCGGCGCCATGCGAAAGGCAAAAGGGCGAAAGGCGCACCTTCATCCCCGCGGCCTGCATTCCGTTCAAAATCGCGAGTCGGTCAGCCGTCGGGAGCGCGTAGATGTAATAGTTCTATATTTATTTCCAATTATCAGTTCCCGCGCCAATGCCGATTATAGAGCACACTGACGTTGGCGCCGGCGAAGCTGTTCGCGGCGAGGATCGGGGAGATGAACGGCAGGATAACCGCCGTGTAGAGGAAAGCGAGCTTCATGGTGGGTTGCTTGAAGGAACAGAGATGCTCCAGGTGACGACTTTTAAAGAGAGAAGGCGGGAAGTGCCCACGAGGACGGGTGCCACCTGAGCAACGCGATCAGCGGTCAGCTGCTCCAGGCGCTCGAGAACCAACACGGCGATGTTTCCGGGGGACGGGATGTGCTGATGTTTCCCAGATTAATGAGCCAAATATGGGACCGGGGTTGTGCGGGAGAGCGTCTGGCAGCGTAATTGAATGAACGGGGAGCGACCAGGATTGCCGAGTGAAACGAGTGGAGCCTCGCGTGTGTTGATAGGCCTCTAATAGGGTTCACCCGGCGAGCTCGGCCCAAAACGGTATTCCGACAAGATGATTCGGACAGAACTTCTGGAGGCCGCCGGAAGATGTGGCACCCAGAAGTTAGAACCCCGAGAGCTGTTCGGGGGTGCAGATGCACCGTCGAGATGGTTGTACGGGACTCAGGTAGATTCAGATCATGATAAGCATCGATTTTACTTGCTGGTTCGAATCTTCCCAGGTTTACGATGAGTTTGCTGACTGAAAAGGCCCGCGCCCGGGAAACAAAAATCGTCGCCCGGCGGCTAGTCCAGGGTTTGTGCTGGAAGCACCATGCCCGGCGAAGCAGGAGGTTCAGCGCGTCAGAAGAAAGAACAGATAGCCCGGCAAAGGTGAAATTCCGTTCAAGGAGTAACAAGACTGGAGAACAGCGAAATGAGAAGACAAAGAGGGACAGGTACCAAGCACTGCCACACATGAGAGCACAGCCCCGGCCTCATATGTCACCGGTCACAATTGGCTTCACTTTCCCCCCACCCATACATCGGCGTGCACTGTGGAGAATGTGCGCAGTTATACCGCCACATCAAAACACTGGATCCGAGTGCTCTAGGATCTTCTTTATAAACCGGTCATTTTGGCCCGACGGCCCCGACCATAAAAACCGGTTTATAAACCGGACTAATAAACAAGACCCTAGAGTGCTCTGATACACTCGGACCGAGGGCATTGACACACTCAATTGGACTGTATTTTGGCCATGGATGCAGTCGAACTGAGGTTCTCCTCGCAGGCTGACTGAGAGTGTCCTTGCAGGTGTCCTTGTAGTGGACCCGACTGCCATTTGTTACATTTGCCCCAACTGTTTTAAATTCAATATAAGTAATCCCGAATCGAACGGGGATCCCACTGCATCAAGTTGATGGTACCTTCTGGATACTCTTCGTGGGTACGTACCATCCCGTGCGGTATTTCAGTACCGGGTGAGGTGTGCCTGAAATTACTTGAGGAGATTCTATTTGTCGTTGGCGCGGACCGTCTCCAACTGGTTTGCGTACCGGGTGAGCCGAAAGCGAATTGAATGAACTTACTTGTTGTTATGATGATGTTCCTCTGGAAAAACTAAATTAACTGAGGGTCACGCACCGCTGAGGATTTGAGGGGCCTAATTTGTTACGGGAGGATGCATAGGCGTGGCACAAATCGATGCCGGAATAGTTGGCAGGAGCAGGAATGAATGAAGAATAAAAATAGGACACGCACACAACTAATAACCCGGCCCCGAATCGAACGGGCATCCCACCAATGACCTCCGCAGAGTCGCTGTGGGTTCGGACCATCCGCTACCAGGACTTGTGGGCGGTATTTGAGTACGGGCTGGATTGAGGGAGAGTTGGCGGACCAACTGGGGTTGCTGTGCGGGCACGGCAGATACTGGGTCGAGTGCTGTTCCTCGAGGACAGGCAGGGACAGCAAAAATGAGCTCAATCGATTCAGGGTCCAGTCCCGGATCGAACGGGAGGTGCGGACCATCCGCTACCGGGCCTCCAAGGTACTCGTGGATCGCATGGCGTGCAACAGATTTTGGTATGACTTTTCAATAACAGACACGAACAGAAAATCATCTTTCCCAACAATGGCCCAGTCCCGAATCAAGCGGGAATCACACTGAAATCGATATTTTCGTGAGGTGCGAGATTTGGGGAGAGGTGGCTTGGTATAAGTGTGGTCTCAACGCCAAGTGCGGCGAGTGAAGATGGGATTGACGAGGGGTCGCGGCAGCGCAGAGAGACATGGTTTTTTTCTTTAACGCAGCAGACCGTGATGTCGTTAGAACGGGATGCGGGAGTAGTATGCGGAACGCATCAAGCACGACTTCTTGAAGGATTCAAGGAAGAAACGCGCATGATGTTTACGGGAATTGACGAGCCGAAGAGCGCAATATTTGACGCGCGAGAACTGAATTAGATTATCTTGATGCAGCATTAATATCACGACAAAAGAAAGGTCGCAATTGCATGGCCTAGTCCCGAATCGAACGGGATACGACTGCAATTGTAAGATATTACTGGTCGTGGTGCGGACCATCCGCCACTGGGCCTTCTGAAAGGTGTTTAAACACTGCGTCAGGTGTGGTTACCTTGAGGCTGATTATAGCAGGGGCTGAGTAGTTTTGGAAGGATATGTGCATGCAATTGAGGAAGAGAGGATCGAATAAGAATAGAGAAACGTACCCGAACTATGGCCCAGCCCCGAATTGAACGGGCATCCCACTGAACGATTTTCCGAGCTTGCCACTCGTTGTGGGTGCGGACCATCCGCTACCGGGCATTCTAAGCGGTATTCGGAACTGCGTGAGGTGCGCGATTTGGGGAGAGGTAGCTTGATATAAGTGTGGTCTTCGACGCGGCGAGTGGAAATGGGATTGACGAAGGGGCGCGGCAGCGCAGAGATTTTATTTTTAAAAACGCAGCAGACCATGATGTTGCCAGAATGGGATGCCAGAGTAGTATTCGGAACGCATCAAGTACGACTTTCTTGAAGGGATTCAAAGAAAAGGACAGACTCGAGGGTAACGGAGAGGGAGCGCGCGTGATGTTGACAGGAATTGAAAAGCCGAAGAGCGCGATATGCGCCGGGCGAGAACTGAATCGGATTAAGGATCCTACGAAAGAAGGAAATGGAGACGATGACGAGCCTTCGCCCAAAGGGGAAAGGTGATGCCATCAAGCCGCCTCCTTCCAGTGCGCGTCTTCGTTTTCTGGACTCTGCAGTACTCGCCGATGCACCGAGGCAGGCGTCCCTCACACACCGCTAGCATTGTTTACACCTACGCACGTCTCTACTCAATATGAATGCGCCCTCATCGACATCCGCGGGTGGCTCCTTGGCGGGCATCAGGAAAACTCTTCCCAGTAATTTTTTACAATTTTTGTCCAAAATTTCTTTCGGGGTGGAAACTTTTGATATTTTTGGTAATTGTGCATACATTCTCTGTGAAATGATCAGAATTGACGGAAAGTTGGCATACTTTGCAATCACGTACACAAATTTCATTCATTTCTTCGACATTTCATACAATATAATCATGTTTTTTTTTTCCTTTGGGCGGCAATTGAGCTACAGTTAACAAAGCTGAACGACGACTATGAGAAAATAACAGTTCAGAATCAAGAACACTGCAGCTTTCTATCAAACTGTGACATGGTAAAGAAGCCCAAGTACCAAGATAATCCGGTCCATGAGTTCCATCCGAGTACTCAGTCGGCGACGCGAATCATACTACTTCGACATTGAGAAATTCCATAAGGTTAGCCGAGACCGGCCCTAATGAAACTCCGCCTGGCTGATTGCCGTGCTTCGCTCGCTAAGACTCGCTTGTGGGAGTTCCCCGATCAAGGCCAACACAATGCCAAATGTTGATCAACCACGCATCGCCTTTCTTCCTTTCCCCACCACCTCTCTCTCGTCGACTCCTCGTCCTGCCTCTTTCACAACCCCAGCTCGCTAACCCGTGGTCCCCACGCACTCCCAAGGCCATTCAGATATATATACTGTGTGTCTCTGCCCCCGCTTTCCTGTGCGCACACTCAGACATGACTCAAGAATACAGTCTCCATGCCAAACATGACAGTGGTCCCGACAGCAATTGCTCTGCCTCTGCTGGTATGGCCAGTCATACCCGTTGCTCCGGCCACTACTGACATACACCATATTAGTCGACGTCCATATCTCCAAATAAGCTGTACGCAGGTTTTCTCGAGCTCTTACGCCACGTACTCACCATGCATGCAGGGGTTCTTGAACATGGTATAGGATCAAGTCGTGCGTCGGCCGTCAATCCGTGCTGATTTGTCGAGGACTGTTCCGAGCCGCAGTACGTCAATGTCATCTATGTTTTGAGTCACGAACTCACTCTTCTCTGCCGCACGTACTACCAGCTGTGCTTCTACTCTACCGATCCCCGTCTCGGCTAATCTACAAGTCCTACACCATCAGTTGCTTGAACGCCTACCCCATCACTCGCTCGAACGGCTCCCGTACGTCCCGGTCCTCTTTGTGTTATCCTCTTTCTTCCCCATCCACCTTGCACGCTCCTCCCTCCCTGCCGCTTGTGCGCTGCCCCACCGCCCAGCTTCTCTTTTCCTCTACCAATCCCTGCGTGGGCCAATGCACAATTCATGTGCCATCACTCGATCGAATGGCTTGTGCATGTCCGGTTCCTCTCCGTATTGTCCAGGCATCATCTTTCTCCTTCCCCCCACTGTATGTTCTCTGCCGTGATGTTTGATACCAAGCCTAATATGTGTTATAGCGCGAGCCTCCTATGGCGCCGGTGACTTTTGACGGAGCGGGATAGGGTATTGGGAGTATGTAGCATAATGTAGTCGAATAGAGATGAAATGAAATTCTTCGTGATCGTGATATGTGCATTTGAGCGCGCGATTGGCCTATTAATCCGAGAAAAATTGAGGTTAAATTCGTACAACCTTTGCACAAACATTGAGCAATTTTCGATATTTTCTCGGGGGGGAACATATTTTTGCTAAATTTACCTCACTCAAGGAACTGAAGGAATTTTCGAACATTTTATGCAAAAATATCACAAAATTTCTCCAGGGGGTTTCCCTGATGGGTTAGGACTCAGGAGGCGCGGGAATCCGGGATGTCCTGGTCGCTCTCTATTTTGATGCGAGTGACCAATAGGCACCGATTCTTTCGATGAATGTGCGTTTGGGCTTCCGTTCCCGTCCTTTGCAGTCCCTTACACTTATGCGCAGACTACGGCTCGAGGCCTGCGCGCGCGCACAGGATCAGAGAGGCTCCTTTTCGGTGTGCTCGACGCGAGATTGTTGGGTGCGTGCATCTACGCCCACGTCCCGCATTGCCATCCATCTCCATCTCTCTATAGCCCACCCAGCCCACGCGCACGCCCTCCCTCGTACGCGTCCCATATTCTTATTTCCATCCTATCTCGAGTCCACGCGCCTCCCTCCGTCCGTCCCAGCTCTCCGCGCCCTTAGGCTCCATGCTCGGGCTCCCGCCCCCTCCCTCACTGCTCGCGTTGATTCCGCCATGCCGCGCGCACTAGTACTCCCTCCGCCTCCCTGCTCCCCGCCTGCGCCTTCTGCGATACGGGCGCTTCCTCCATCCCTGCCTTCGTCCTTCCATCGTCGACGACGTCTGCGGGCTGCCTTTTCTCCATCCCGTTCCTCCTCATCGTCCTGCTTCCTCTTCTCTGATTCGGCCCGCCTATTACCGCCCCCTCCGCCCCGCCTAACCCCTCTTGATATACAATCCCACCTCGCTCCTCGTCCCATCTTCCCCCACTTATGCATTTGCTTCGCTTTGCGATGGCTAATCCTCTGTTCACACAGACCCGCCTCCGCCTCCGCTGACTTCCTTGCCCGGCGAGCGACAAGCATGGAGTACGACGCGATGGAGCCCGACGCAAGGAGGGACATGCGACGGGGTGAATTGCGGAGGGGAACGCGAATGATGGAATGGACACGGACCGATTCGTCACTCCCCGTCTACGTCTGCGCGCGAGGTGACACCATTCCCTTTCGACGTGCCGGATATTGAGACTCGAGGCAGGTGGTGCGAGATGAGATCGCGATGCGATGCAACGTCGGATGCGAGGACTGCGACCCCGTGTGTTATCCCTTCCATCTACATTATCTCTACGCGAGCGCTGACTATTTGCTTTATTTCCTTGTTACAGCACTCGGCCCCGACGACGCACGCTACGTGCATGGCTCTGTGATTCGGTGATTGGAGATTATGGTACAGGACGGTGGAATAGGGGTGGTACTGCTCGCGCGCTCCCTCTGCCCTCTCCCGCCACTCCGCGCCCATCCTCCTTGGTTTCTCCGATACTCGCATCCCTCCATCCTTCCGCCTCCGCCTCCCCGCTCCTGCCCATACGAGACCCGTCCCCGTCCCGTCCCCCTCCCTCCGTCCCTTTCTCTCATCCCCCAGTGCTCGCACCCTCCTCCGGCACTGCTCCGTCCTCGGCTCCTTTGTTCCCCCATCCCATCCCGTCCTCCGTCCTCATCCTGTCCTCCTCTCCATCTCTGCTCTTCGTTGTCGCTAACCTCCGCTTCACACACACACACCGCCCTACGTGCCGCTGCGAAGGGGGTATGGCTCGACGAATGGTGGAGGCGTCGGCGCGAGGGCGAAGCCGGAGGCTGCGAGTCCGTGCGTCCACCTACACGGCAGGATGTACATCCAGGAATATCATATCGGGGGCACGAGGTCGCTGGCGCCATTCCTCCGGAGGGCGCCAAATTCCTTGCATGGCCGCTGGCTAAGCTCATTTGATTGATGTTGACGCCCCTTTTCTCCCGCTGCGATCTCAAAGTGCTATATTCAAAATTCGATCGCCTGAAACTGGACGGCAATTAGATTGAACGTGGTTCATTTGAGCGAGAATAGACACAGTGTGCGTGGTCATATCGAGGGACATACAGTCGGCTGGCTCATAATGCATAAGCTCATAATGCATACCTGCCAAATTTCCTCATAATGCATAGGATTTCAGATCCACCAAAATGCATTTCACCACCATAGAAGTGAGCTCATACTGCATAATGCTCATAATGCATCGGATTTGGGAAAATTCCTCTTAATTTGGCAGGGAACCGACCTTATGCATTATGAGCCATCCGACTGTAGATAAGTGGTGGAACTCCGAGTCCTCCGCGTTTACAGTAATGGAGCGCCGGCGATGGGCGATTCTGGCGGTTGACATCTGGGGTGGGTTCGATGCTCATTTGATTAAGGTTCACGCCCTTTGCTCCCGCTGTGATCTTAAAGTGCTATATTCAAAGTTCAATCGCAAGAAACTGGGCGCCCTGTCGGAACCTCATGGCAGACATTCGAAGAAAGAAGACAAGCGTTCACGAACCAAATTTGGGGCCTCAGAGACATTGTCTGAATTGTTAGAGGCGGCGCGCCAGTGCCGCGTCAAGTTCCCCGTCACGCTTCATCAATGCGCCGGTGTGCGCCGTCGCGTGTCACTTTCACCCAGCCCCCGCACCACAAAAGGGAAGACCATTGCCACACAAAATTGGACGGGCGCTTGGTGTCGTGCCTCGGTCCCACGGGCGTATCGGAAGATTCCGAGTTAGGCGCCATACTAGGTACAATTTTAGTCAATTGAGCAAAGAAGAGGAAGGAAGACCTGATAAATCGGGAAGCGCCTGACTGTCCAATTGGCAGTGGCAAAGCCGCGTTGGCGCCGGGCGGTTCGGGAAGTCAGGACAGGAAAAATGATCACATCCTCGTCATACATCTAAACACATGAGTAGGGATCCCCACCGTAACCGTAATTACGGTGTACGGTTACGGTCTGACGGTCACCGTATCCGTCCCGTAAGGCCCACTGGGAGACATTTTACGGTTACGGTCTTCACCGGCCGTAACCCGTAAAAAACCGTAAGAATACGGCCGTATACGGTAACTTTACGGCCGTAAATGCAGCACCCAAATTTTGTGATTCTGAAGGAGGATGAGGACAGAATGTCCGTCTCTCTCTGTGGGAAAATCTATGGTAAAGTGGTAGCGACTGTGGAGACTATTAGACCAGGTAATTTTCAGCAAGAGGGGGCTCAGACACCGCATGGATGGTCGGTTGAGTCATCGGTTGAACTGACCTGGGCCTCAAAATTGGCCACACAGTGTCTCCCAATGGGCCAAAACATACCTACACATGGCTGAAGCAACTTGTATCTAAACCTTCCGTCTTAGCTGTCCGATTAAGAGCCACCAGACCTTAGCTGAATTTGTTTGCCGATTTACGGCCGTAATTACGGTGACGGACCGTAAAACTGACCTACCGTAACCGTAAGAGCCTTTGAGAGCTCTTTACGGTGACGGTTACGGCCGGTTGGACCACATTTACGGCCGTAAAGTTTACGGTCGTAACCGTATACTGTACGGTGGGGATCCCTACACATGAGTACATTTGACGCCCATCCAATCCACGGCCGTCGGCGGATGAATCTCAGGTATGTCGAACCTCGTTTTCTACCACCCACTCCGTCACGAGTCGTAAAAAATATTTTTTGACTCGTTCCTTTTACGCCCGGCGCCGTTTCACGGCTAAAAAAAACTCGGTTTTCCCTATGACTTTTTTTGACTTGTGGCATGTATGGGCCGCAATTAACCCTTTTAAAGCCTCATTCCCGCTATCTTTAGTAGTGGGTTTTTGTGGCCGTTTGCCGCACCATTTTCTCCGATCACCACTGCGGGAGTTGGAACGAACAAATATTTGGTTGCTTGTAAACGTTTGGCCCAGTTTGACTTCGCTGCCTTTTTAGGGCAAAATCCTCTCCTCTCCGTCCAACCTCCAACCCAATCCGGTACTTTGCTTCGGCTTTTTCGGCAGAATTTGAAATAAAACATCGGCCCGTGCGGCAAGAAACCAAACAAAGCTTTCGGCTTTTTCCGCAGTATCAAATTCTTCATTCGATCATAATTCATTCTGCCCCTAGTCCGCCTCTACTATGATCCTCCCCTATCTGCTTTTGTTTAAAGCTCCACCCTCCCTCAACCCACCTCCCCTCTCTCCCCATGGCTCTCACTGTCGATGGAGAGCACGGCCTAGAGCCATCGAATCAATGTTCAGCTCGCCGTTACTTGCCCTGAGGTCATGTCTAATGGAATCAATCAAGGTATGCTCTGAATATATTCAAGACATGGCGCTAACCATTCCCTAGTTCAGCCAACAGCCGTTCAGTAACTCTCAACAACGCCTCGAACTCTGATCTAGGTAGGATTTCATGCTCGTTTTCTCCCCAACAGTCAGCTACATCGAACTCGACTTGGAATAGATCAAAAACTCGTCTGTATTAATCTCCCCCACACATTGACTCGGGCTCGATGCATATCCGTGAGGTTTGAACTCGCATTCCATCTCTATCTATTTAACTTTCTTTTTTCGTGTGCAGGCTCGCCGTATCCCGATGCTCTCTTACTCGTGCACTTCGTACAAAGGGGTCTGGATCGACTCTGAGTCGGAGTGGTGCACATATCATAAGATTTTCAACTCGGTCTCCATTCGACAATGTCTCAATCCTCATTCGACGCTCTAGGGATCTTGACCATTAATCTCGCAAAATAAACACTCGGTGCATCATAACCGAGGCAAGTTTCATGTTCGTTTATTCTATTTATTCACACCCGCATTCCGTCGCTTCAAAGTGCTGAGGAATTGAACTTCGAGCTTTCGACGTTGTATTCAACTGCCTCGGATTCCTAATGCCCTTTCATTATATCTCCTTCCGTCCTTCCTTAATCCTATTGCTTGCCATCTTTCTCAGGGCTCGCTTTCAACCTCGCTTTTACTTCGGAATTGCAGTCCGAGTCCCTCCCAGCTCTCCCCGTGTATGACACCTAATTACCGTGTACCTACCCCTTCGAAAGTGCGCTTGGGAGCCTCTAATGCCCCTGCGTTTCAATCTGTTCAACCTGCTAGAGATCCATCGCGATAAGTCTTCAGCGCTTCAGCTTCAATCTCCTTTGTCCTACCTGCCACCCCTACGATATTCGCGGGAATCCTTTCTGTTTGAGACTCGAAAGCACTGTATGCACTTGAATTTTCCTGACACACCTTGAATCTGCAACTCAGCTGACGATATATTTATTCATTCCCCAGCTTGAGCCCGACGCTACGCCGGACAAGAGCAACAGTAAGTGCACATAGGTGCTGTCGTGCTCCCGACTCCCCATCCAGTCGTTCTTATCAACTGTCATGAATTCCAGCCCACGAAGAATTGAATGCATTCAATTCAAGTTATTACCTACAACACCAACTACATAAACGCCGCCCGCGTGCGCAAGGCCGAATCATTTAGTGGCTCCCGAAACCCTCCCTCACCGAAACGACTCCTGGCGTCTCGACGTGTCCGTAAGACTCAATGGGCGCCGCACCGTGCACACGCCTCGCGCTGCGCCACGCCCGTGACTCGCGAATCGCGCGGGCCGCTCCCGACTCCTGCAGAAAATGCTCAGCCAGGGCCTTTTACACCAAGCAGCTCGGAATATTGCGAAATATAGATAGAGAGTTTGTGCTGCAGCCATCCAAGCCATCAGTTGGCATTTTTGCAGTGCGCTATTGAGGAGGAATCAAAAGCAAGCTTCCTCTGTCAGCGGCCTGGCCACCCAACCGATTAACTTAGTATCTGGCAGGGTGGACTCCTCCGAGAGAGTTGGTTTCAATCTACACTCGATATCCCGGTCGGGGCAGAGGAGAACACCTTTTTGGTGCGTGGTATACACCCTTGGTATTCGGTGTTCGATACCGACCGCCCATTCTTTGCTTCTATCCTTCCCGATATAGCTCTACGTCATGGCACCGTCGGCGGGGATCCATAGGTATCTAACGCATACCTTCAAAGTGGCTGATGTCATCAATCGCACAGCAACTCGGCAACGCGCTGATACCCTTGATGATTCCATCAAGACAATCGAGCGCGTAGGAATGCGATCTTCATTCTCCTAATGTTCTGACACTTATTTCAGTGTTATTCGCGTCTGAGTTCCTCTATCCCGGCTAGAGAACATATAGCCCACTGGGATCAATTCTCAAAAGACGTCTCCGGAGACAATTTTGATGAAACCCGTAGACTTGATGGTAGACGAATATACAAAAATGATCCCAACCGTAGAATTGATTAAAACAGGAGACAGTGATGGGAGACAAAATCCAAGCCGGTCATACGCGGTTGTGAGCCGGTTCGCAAGAGACGTGTCACACAAATTTTCCTCTCAAGGCCTCCAGGCCTTTGATGCGTTCCAATTGGCTTGCAGGACATATCTACTACCTTAGCTGACTCACATCCGCGAGCATAGAGCTTTGAACCGACTCTCAACTTCCATGGGTTGAATCAGTTTCTTCGGATGCCACTTGGCTAGAGACACTATATTATTGCATTGCAGCAGGCGAATAACCACAAACCACTGCCCGTACTTCCTCCGGCCATTCTCTAAACGCTTGCTACGCGGCTGCCAGTCCCAAATACCAACCTGGTTTGAACGTGCTGGGCTGCTTCCAGTTCTTTGGACCACCCAAAGGTCTCTCTGAAGGACGACGAAACTATGCTATACAGTATCGCGGTGAAACATGTAAGCCCTATTTAGCACCGTTAAAGCATCATAACTTTTTGCCACCTATACCCAGATTTGCAACCATCAGCAGGGAGTTGTGCACGGAGGCCCTTACGGCACTGGAGACACATGTTTCCTCGACGGGGTAAACTCTTGTTATAAATATTCACAGATACTTACAGGAAGTCTAGAGGAAACAGCATGGGGGCAAGCGGCGAGCAAACATGAACATATTTGAGCGCCAGCCAACCAAGTATGCCATTCTGGGAACGAAGCGGTAGTGCACCAAAATAAGAGTCAAACCGCACCGACAGTGCCTACAATGCGTGATCGTGAACCAGGATGACGGGACGGGATGAGCGGGAACGTCCGAGCGGCCATAGAAAATTGATCGGCGGTCTCGCGTTTTGTCTCTGGAGAATTTGATGGGCTGACATTCCATCACTCATCTCCAGAGACGTCTGCAGACCCGGATCTCCCAGTGGGCTCGACCTTCTGCCCGGTCGGGAGATATTCCCCGGAAAGGGATAGATTATGTCTGTGATGTATTCAATGCCGGATGTACTTTGTGCCTTTAAAATGAAGATGAGTCAGGCGCATTCGGTGTACACTTGGGAGACTGAAAATGCGACGTGGAAGGTGCCACTCGGGAGTCGTCGATCGAGGGAGACTAAGACCTACGAGACTGGAAAAAGTCGGAAGATAGATAGCGGGCATTGCCGCGAAGCGGGCTACATAGATTATTTCATAAGTCGTCAGAGGGCTCTGTGCAAGTTGTGGAGGTACGGACAGGGGGAGAGCCCCGAGGTCGGAAAAAGTGGCCGGAAATGGCCTCAGATTGCCGAGGGTTTCGGCAGCCGGCGTGCTCGGTTTTAATCGGTCGCGCGACCGACTAAATCCGATGAACTTTGGGACGGAAACCCAGGGCAATTTGAGGCATTTCCGGCAAATTGGAGCCCTCGGAATGTGCAACCCCGCCATGCCAAAGGTGATGGTAAATCGGTCGCGAGACTGATTAAAACCGAACATGCCGGCCGGCAAAACCTTCGGCAATCTGAGGCCATTTCCGGCCACTTGAAACCCTTGAAATGACCGATTTTTCACCGACCGGTCGGATCAGCTTGGCGCCACGTGACCGCGCGCTTCTTGTCCGTCCTTTCCGTTCGACCCGGCGTCCGCACACCCGCTCTGGACGTGGTCTTCTCAGGGTTTCGACGCAGTGGGGAGCGCGCACCTTCGCGTGCTGCGATTGACGGCGCAGTGATAGATTCGACCGCGGATCACGATGGACTCGCCCCCAGCCGCCGAGACATGGTCATGTCTATCCATTTGACGTGCCTGCTAATGGCGCTCCGTCCTCTGCATCCTTCTCCCCCCTCTGTGAACTTCCATGAGACTGCCTGTGATCAAGGAGGCGCAGATCTAGAGCGCGAGGCTGCAAATCCGACCTCGCCTTTGACCCCGCCTGGCGCCGTGCTGTGCTGCCTGATACCAGACGCCACGGCGAGCTTATTCGTCCTGGTGGGAGGGAGCCGAAGATTGGGGCGGAGACGGAGCTACACTTGACTTCGCCTGGAGCATCCCCGCGCGGCGGGCCGCGCTACCCGGTACCGGACGGCACGCCCGTTTCTTGAGCAGCATCCATTTGCACTCGGCCCACACTCATTGGTGTTCGTGTTTTGGGCGCCTTCATGCTGGGGGAGGCAGAGGGGAGGGAGGAAACGGAGTTACACGCGGAGAGAGGCACGCGAAGGAAGGAACCGACGATACGAATCTTGGACCATCCAGCGGAGGACGCTCTTGTCCGCGACCTTGGACGCGTCCTGAGTGTCCGAAAAAGGGACACAGAGATGAGATTATGCGTGCGTATACTGTATCCTCATCCACAGGTTCCCTCCTCGTACTCATGATCATCTCTTATATTACTCCGACTCGGCATCCGCCCTTTGAGTCGATGCGAATTTCCATGACTTGTGCACGTCGGGCCTCTGGATCTACAAACTCGCGCGGCTAGACTGAAAGCATACGGAGCAGACTTCGTTTTCAAGCTCGACTACGAGGATGTACTTTTCACTAGCGTCAATTTCCACTCTTCCCGTCTTCACCGCTAGCTCTTCACCATTCGCTCCTCACACTTCCCGACTTCACTCTCCCCGCATTTCGACGCCCCAATCCCGCTCCTTGGCTTCCCGCGCTCCAGCGACCCATCCTTGATGAAGCGGAGTGGAGGTGCATTAAGCCTCGAAGCGCGACCGGCGGCGACGTGCACATATCGCGCATCGGTGCTCTTCACTGCGCGCCACAATTCCGTCCGCTCTCCGCCGGGTGCTTCCGTGCTCGTACCTCGATAGTCCGGAGGCGCCGTACCAATTCAAGGGCTCGGAGGAAGTCCCGAAGGCGACAGAAATATGCGGCTCGCAGGGTGTGCGGAATGGCTAAGATATAGCCTGTGGATGGAGCGCACCTCGACGACAGTGAACATGAATGTCTTGCGGGGCACAGGTCAGTCAGCAAAAGGTCGAAACAAAAGTTCGATGAGAACGCGAAATTTAATCTGGAGCCGTGGAGACAAATTCAGTCAGGGAACTCGTGCGTGTCAGAATGATGCATGCGTGGAACACGCCTCGACACGTTATCCCGGCCCCCGATGACTACAATAAATTCAGACCTATCGAGAGGATAAGACGATATGGATATCCATCCAGATGGAAACATGACGCACATCGTGTGGGAAAATGTCTGAACATTCGAATTGAAAGTAAATGACGAGTTCATCTGGAGACAATCATGTTGAAGCCATTCGAATTTTGAATCTTCAGGGAATAAGACCGCCAAACGTTTGAAAAGGGGGGAGTACAATGTTGACGTCGAATGTTCTAAAGGCGCTTGAAGTTGAAGAACCCCGAGATAGAGAAACCAGAAACCAGAACGAACCCATGCACCAGGAGGAGCCCGAGGAAACCGAGAGGCATCGAAATGACAGATGATAGTAGTCTCCTGGATAGGACCTTGAAGGACATCAGCTCGAGGTGTTGCAGGATCTTGATAGGTGACTACTTCGAAGCCACAGAACTCTCGGTCAAGCTGGAGGTCTTGAAGTGTTTTGAATGTTCTCGCAAATAAAGTGGATCCTCCAGCTTCGACTTGAAGAACCGTTGTTCTGGACGCCCTAGAAGCCATCTCATTCCTGCGATTGAAAGCAAGTCTTAAGAATCCAGTCATAATCGTCGGCATTGAATCAGAAGCGAAGGCCGCCGCGCGGTGCGACAGGACATTATTTCGTCGAGTGATCTGTTTGTGACGTTTGCTGGGTCTTGCTGGACTTGATTCTTGTAAGGACTGATTTGGGGGCCCGTACTGAGAGGGGAGATGGGCTGCGGGGAGGCAGGACGATGATGGGGGAAAGAGCGAAGCTAGATGCGACGGGCCTTCCTTTTGAGCGGCTCTTGAGCGCTCGACCGGAGATCGTGGATGGAGCGGCATGGAATATGCCGGACTTCTTCGAAGCTAAATGGTGATCGGACTTTTCGTTTTAGAATTTCACTTGGCAAAAACAGAATAATCCTATGAGGTCGGACCCAAGGCACTGGAGCAGGGAGCGTGGTTGAGAAAGAAAGTTCAAATTGAGGTGATGGTAAATATGTGCATAGAAAACATGACATCTGCTTAAGATACGAGTAATAATGTGCATACGAAATCAGGGTGTCTGCTTAAGATACAAGTAATCGCGTAAGTTCTAGAGAAACAGATTCAGGGGCCCGCCTTGCAAACGCCTTGCCTCCGCCGACTCGACATCCAGAATGAGATCACCTACTATACTTCCCGCGCCCGTGTGGACTGGCCACTCCACTCCCGCCTCCAACAAATTTCCTTAGTTGACAATAAGAAGAGTTACAATGCGTGAGGACCACATGCTCTCCAGACACACACGCTGAAGGCGGACTCCGCACTGACGCCTCAGGCATCTTGAACATCGCGCACTGTTCGATTGCATCCAGCAGTCTGGAAGATTCGGATTCGACGTCTAGACTTCAGGCTTGTGCCTTCGTTCCTGGCCTGGAATGGATAAAATATTGCTTTAGTATTATTGGCATGAAAAGATTGCGACTCAGCGCTATGTAAATACTGGGACTTTCTTTCGCCGGCGGTTTCCTGTTCCTCTGCCTCAAAAAAAAAAGAATACTCGGATCAGTGCTACGCAAAGATAAAAGTTATCGACTTGGGTAGGGCATGTCGGTCCTGTTTGATTCATGCACATGCACGTATATGAAACATTCGACTAATTCGAATTTGAGGCGTGTGCCCGCTTCATTTTACTTCTATTCCCGCAGCGTGGAACCGGTGAACGATTGGCCCAGCATTTTTCGGAGTGGCAAGCTTGGGAGTCGACGCCACACCACCAGGCATTCTTGGGCCTGTCGACTTCCGTCGGCGCGCCTCAGAGGAAGATTCCCGAGTCCTACGCATGGTGTTAGCAAAATTCCCGCACACCATGTGGCGCCTCCAGACTAAAGAGGGATGGCTGGCTACTTTCGGCGCTGTTCGACTTTATGCACATGCAGCTGTCTATGAAACATTCGGACTTCCTTCGAGATCCGGGTCTGGGTTATTTTAGCTTCCTTCAGCCGCATGTCCTCTATGTGGAATCGGTGAAGGATCGGACAGTGTAACTCAGTTGGTAAGTTTTGCAGCATACACTGTATTGGTCTGAAAGGTTTTTGAGCCAATGCTAAACACTCAGCGAGCACGGAGGCATAAACATCCTACAATGTTTTGCCGACGCAGTCTGGGAATTATGGGAAGGAAGTCTGGTTGCAATTGAGCGGCTCAACTTTCGGTAAATTGGCACAGTGCTAACATTCCGTATGTCCGAGTCATGCGTCAGAAGCTCGCACGAAGTCAGCAACTGCCGGAATCGCCATCAGCTGACCATTTAGCTCGACCTGACCATCCAGCGACCAGTGTATAAGTAGCGGGAAGTCGTTAACGCTGAATCCCAGATTCCCACAATGACCAATACCATTCCACTCTCAGCAAATCAGGCTGCCTTTTGCGATATGTTTCCCCAAGGCCGACTGTGCCGGTTGATCAACCGCCGCTCTGGGACCTTGCTCGATATTCAACCCGATCTAACCCTCGTCAACGATAAGGTTCCCCAAGTCGTAGGCAAGCACAATGCTCGTTTGTTTATACTCCTTGTCTCAACCTAACTCGAAACAGGCAACGCGGAGAGCGCCGGTGTACAATATGTAACTCGTAGACTTGTTTTTTCTGGGTTTCTCAAATTAATGGTGTTCTTTTTTTTTAGTGGATGATCGTGCCCCACGGAGACGGACAGGCTATTATCCCAGTGCCCAAGGACGGCTCCTCTACCGTACGATATCTCTCGCCCAGCAGTCTCAACACAGATCGCCCAATCACTATATCTCCCTTCCCCGCGTCGTTCAGCATCTTCCCCACTTCGGACTGCCCTCAACTCAGTGATAGCCCTCTTACGAGCTTCTCCGTGCCGCAGGGTCTCTACGAGGAATGGACCTGTCAGATCAGCTGGCCCCACTTCCGCAATACGGAGCCGAGGATGTTGGACTTGTATGCCGGCGTTGCGACCGCAAACACCATGGTCCGTCGTCTCATTACTAACCTGGGAAGGACTTTAATCAATGTAAGACGCATATAGGTCGTCCTCTATCCATATTCCGGGACCCAGTGGCAGTTCTGGCGCATCCAGTTCATCCGGTACAAAGCGGGAAATTAATGAGGATTAAATCTGTATGAAAATCGTCGCTTCATCCGGGCGTACTGTGCAGAGGGGGAGAAGCCAAGAAAATGCGGCTACGGTCCAGTTTCCATCCAATTGTACTTCTAGGAGAATGTATTAGTTTATCTCCAGGACGATATAGTAACAAAAACGCTCGTGGCTTCCTCCAAGGATGCGTCAATGTTTTACCCGGTGTGAACATGATTGTCTTCTATTGGATTCACTATTGCTCTGCCACAGCGCCAAGGCAAACATCATACTTGCCGGAGAGGTATTTATGCGGAAGGGTTTTGCCATCAACAGCGACGTTTTGAGTGCAGACAGTGCGGTAGTGCTCTCTATCGAATATGTCGGAGATAGTCCCTGGAACGTAGATATAATTGATTGTATCTCACTGGTTGAGAATTTCGATTTTTTCACCAATTTTCTCACTGAAAAATGTGATTTATTTTTCAGACATTTTTCAGTGAAAAAGAAGGTGAAAAATTTAAAACTTTTTCAGCACTTTCTTGATTCAGGGTGAAAAATTCGAAATAAAATCAGAAAGTGCTGAAAACCTTTTAAATTTTTCATCTTCTTTTTCAGTGAAAAATGTCTGAAAAATAAACGACATTTTTTAGTCAGAAAATTGGTGAAAAAATCGAAATTCTCAACCAGTGTCTATACATCAATCGCTTGGAGGATTTCTGGCTCAGGAAATATCTTTGAAGACGGGGGATGATTGGGAGATGCGAAAAATGCGGCGTGGTTGGCCGATCGTGGCTAGACGGAGTTCGTCGCAATACGATCATTCTGTGAGGTCAGAGTATCCGCCTGTGTAGGCCGCGCACAAATTTATACAACAATGGCTCCGACCCGTTCCCGTTTTCGACGGCTTGACGGCCCGTCGCAACGGTTACCGACCCGTCCGTCGGGAGGTTCGATCCTCCTTCAAAACGGACGGGTACGTGACGGGTTCAGCCCGTCAACGGGTAACCCGTACCCGGCCGTTGACGGGTTGACGGGTGTTGCTGTCGGTGATGTTCGGAACAAGCCAGCACATTTCCGGCCTGATGCTATCGTGATGTGATCCCTTTGGCCGCCGGCTCGCTGGCACTTGCTTTGAACCTCCAAAACTGGCGGTAAGGATACTTACAGCCGTGGTGAAGATTTAAAATTCCGAGAACCATAGTGTTCGATGAAGAATCTATATGAAGTTTGATTAATCAATCGGGGTCTCAACACATAATCTGGTTTGATGGATGTTTTGCTTAAGCAGAAGCGACGGTCGGGGCCTTGCCGGGCGGCGGTTCCCGATCAATCACTGATGAGCTCTGTTTAACCATATTTACAGCTGCTTGCACTGGTTGAACATTTCAAGTTTTTCAGTGAAAAAATTGGTGAAAAATGTCCATTATTTTTCACACTTTTTTTCACTGAAACCATAGGTGAAAAACTTAGAATGCTTTCACTGCTTTTTCATTTTTAAGGTGAAATTTTTGAAACAAGTCAAAAAGTGCTGAAAAAGTTTTGAATTTTCCACCTACTTTTTCAGTGAAAAAATTCTGTAAAATCCTGGATATTTTTCACCAATTTTTTCACCGAAAAATTTGAATAGCTCAACCAGTGTTGCATATGTACACCACTGTTTGCGTCCGACACGGGAGCCGCGTGGGATCAGTCGACAACTGATCGGGTCCAGATTCTACATCGAAACACTGAAATCGGACCGCCAATCATCCCTTCTCGGCGGCTCGACACTGGTCCAACGTTGCCTTCTCCATGCTGGTGATGTATTTTCATGATGCTGACTTGGTATCTAGTCCCTTGTATAGGCCCATCAATGGATCCGCCCATTATTTTAGCACGACAGGACCGAGAAATTCATCGCGAAAATTTGGCCAGAAGAATTAAATTGACCGGGTACGTAGGGAGAATCATGTACAATAAGTGTTATACAAGGCAGTATGTTTGAATGAGATGCATGCATGGGATGAGAATTAAAAGTTCCGGACGTTTGTTAGGCCAATGACACACAAGGATGTATTTGTGAGAGCTTACCAGCCATGCAAACGAGTCCGTAAAAAGTAACTTATCTGAACTAACTTTAACTTTACTTACGGGCCTCGGCAGACGTGCCGTAAGTTAGCTTAAGTTTTCCCACGCATCTCGAATTTAACTTATTTCAAACTCCGCTTATACGGTTATGGGGCGACTTACTACAGGATCCCCCTGTCAGTTCTGTATCCAATGTAGGGGACTCAGTAGGTCTAATACATCGTTTGTTGTACTTTGCTCCCTTACCAGTATTAATTACAGGATTCAGGGAGCCTGTGTCTATGGAGGCTCGAAGAGTGAGCGGTGCAAGTAAACAAGGTGTGGCCGAGTGGTTGTGGCGCTGTCCGATACAAGTAGAATATGATTTTGGGAGAGTGCCCATTGTTTCATCTCGTTTCCTGCTTTCGGGTGGGCTGACATTCCAACTTGTGCTCACAGAACAGGTCTGGCACCTCTGGGAGAGTAGGAGTAGGAGCCATGGTGAATGTTCCATGAGACTAAAAGTTTTTCCCTTTTTACGGTCAGTGGAAGAAGGCGAGGCTAGCCATGGTTGTAATCCGAAAATTCCAGCCTTGACTGTCAAGCCAACCCCGACCGACACCATATCTGCACTCTGTCAGAAGTCCAACAGAGAACTTGAAGTTTGAGCCTAGCCATGAGAGAATGTTAAACTTAAAGAGCTCTCGTGCCAACTTATTGTAGCTTTACTTACGCGAACTGACCGCTACTCAAGTTAACTTAATGTTACTTAAGTTAACTTGGCCCGCCAAGTTAGATCAAAACAAGTAACTTATGCCATCTGATGCCATCACCTGCAGCCAAGTTAGCACGTTGCGGCCAAGTTAATTACATTTTCGCACGTAGGTGGCTCAAAAATATGGATTAATGAGTTGAAATCCCAAAATTGATTGCTGCAACTACAACAGTGATTTCCCTGAACGAAGTTTCCTGCGTTGGTTAGTCTGGGACCCCAATCGCTGCTCGGCCTTTGTATTCTTGTCCGCGACTTTCCCTTTTTTCAAACACTTCTCCGGCCTCTTCTCGTCTATATTGTCGTCGGCCTTGCGCTTCAAAGTGATAGGGATCGGGTCTCTGGGCGCAGAATATGATGGCTCATCGCGGCGGAACGTCGGTGGACGGAAGTTTGTGTCGTAGATCGTGTGAGCATGATTGAACCGCAGCATCCGTTTGATCAATATCCCAGACTTGCTGGAGGATAAAGGTATTGATGAGAACATCACGTTCAAGCCCTTGACGCCGTCAGAGGGCACGGGACAACAGCACGATTCCGGAGATCCGCCAGTAGGTCTCCGTTGAGGTCCAGCTCTTCGCCCAGTTTGTTCTGAACAGCGAGGAGTTGGAGAAGGGCTGAACCTACCCCGAGTACTCGTGCATCTCGCTCGGGCTCCATGAGGTGAGAGAGATGATCCCGGACCCGAACTGAACCCGAACCTGACGGGAAGTCAGGTTCTGGAGAGATCGAAACCCCTTATCCTGGATAAATCTGAGCCAAGGTGTGTCAAACATAATTGAACTTTACTGTACTTAATCCAACTTAGATGTACTTAACTTAACTTCACTTGTACTTGTACTTTACTTTACTTGCGGAACTAACTTACCCTGCCATAAGTAAAGTAAAGTTAGTTCTGGCAGGGTAAGTTAGTTTACATAAGTTACTTTTGATAGCACCCATGCAAACCGGCCCCAGAACTCAACAGTCATCTCCTGTGTATGCTCCCACACCAGAGCTTTCCCCGGTACCGCGATGTCACTCCCCTTGTTCGCATGGTCCGGACAATTGATGTGACGTGTCAGAGCATTCGACGCCGCCCGAATTCCAGCACGTACCTTGTGTTTAAGTTCACTTCGAGCAGCAGTGCACTCTTCGCTGACTGCAGTTCTGAACGACTGCGACGTGATGTGCGCCCTAAACTGCACCAGGATGTGATATGTGGCCGGATTGAGACGAGTGTGCGGCTGCTGAGAGGTGGGTCTGAGCCAACTGGTCAGTTAAGAATGGTGGAGGATGTATACCGCTAATGCAATAGCCCTTGGTCTTCTGTGCAGCGGAAGTTTGAGCGTAGGGAGGCATATCTGTATGAGAGCGAGAGTTGGGATGTGAGGCAAAAGGGACTTAGACGGATTGACTTGAGGCGAAACGTGACTTCATCTCCCATGAGTGTGGGCAACAAGGGGCGGAGGTTGAGCAAACATCGTGTCCGACGTCGACACGACGTTGGGGAGATTTGCCGACGCCAAGGTCGGACCGGGCCGATTCTGACCAAGATTTAGTTGCCGGTGACATTCAAATACAATTGGGACGAATCATGCTCGAGTCGGGTGTGAATTCTAGCTATTTGATGCTACATTAATCTTACACAGAATTGGCGACGAGACGGGATTGAAACTCGGTAATAACTACGCTTGCCCGTTTATTCCGAATCCACAAGGGAGAACAAACGGTGGTGTAATGACACTCGCCATAAATAGTTGAAAGAAAGCAATTTGATGCGGCTGATTGCCGCGCTGATATCTCGCCCATTTCTTGACCGAATTCCTCGAGAGTAGGCAGTAACCCTATTGAGTTTGCTTAAACAATGACCGTCTCAGCGTAAATCAGCGTTAAAGTAATACTCAGATTAATGTCATATTTGAACATGGTTTGAACACTGTTTGAATGGTGTTCAAAAATACAACCAAACTGACAGGTATTGCACTGGTTGAACATTTCAAGTTTTTTGGTGAAAATACTAGTGAAAAATGTTTTGAATTTTACAGCAATTTTTCAGTGAAAAACTAAGTGAAAAACTTGAAACTTCTTCATGACTTTTTTGAACCTCAAAACTTTTTCAGCACTTTTTCAGAAAATTTTCACAAGGTTCAAAAAGTTTACAAAAATATTTCAAGTTTTTCACCTACTTTTTTGCGAAAAATTGCTGTAAAATTCAAAACATTTTTCACCAAAATTTTCAGCACAAAACTTGAAATGTTCAACCAGTGTTGGTGGGATTCGAGCCCAAGACTCTCAGGAAACGAAGGCTACGGAAGGCGGCGGAACCACTCTGCCAAAGGTGAATGATGCAACTTGCCGCACCAGCTGTCCAACAGGGTTCCCAGGAACCCGTTTGTGATCGAAAATCTTATAAGTCCAACATGTCTTGAGTAGTGTTAACAAGTCAGATCTGAAAGCTTGAGCAGTTTGCTTAGTGAATGCTGGGTATATGAAGTTATTCCTAGTCATTTTCCCGTCGATTTTGCTTCAAAACTGAACTAGGTCTGTCACATTGGTCAATCTTATTTCAGGAAGATCATTTTTTTCTAGTGATTGCACTCAACTCCTTAGTGTTGGCGATATCCAGATGTGCTCTAGAGTATATTAGGTTAGCCGCCATCCTGTTCTTATGTAGTGTGTGGCCATTGGGAGCACAATATTCATTTTGCGAGGAGCATAGGATGTTGTACATCACAGTTGGACTTGGAGCACTTTTATCAGCTGTGTGGCATAGTGGTTAGTGCCTGCTCTCCTCCCCGACTCGTTGAGCTCTTGCACAGCATTCAAGCCCAACTGTTGCCTGCGCTTTTTTGAATGAACTGGGTTGAACAGTGTTTAAACCCTCGGTCAAACACTGATTGAACTGCTGTTTAATCTCAGTTCAATGACAAACCTCTGTTCAACCATGATTAATGTAAAAGTCTGCAGGCTATCTGCTTGCTGCCTCACGTACCTTGTTCAACAGAGCATTACTTTAACACTGATTCGCGTTGCAACGCTCATTGCTTAAGCAAACTTGCTAGAGATTTACGAGTAGGCATGTTTGAAAGCGACGGAGCGGCGCTTTCGAACTGTACCCTATCCAGCAGCCTAATTCAGAAATTTGGAGGTCCAGAAATTCCGGCTGACCGGTTTGAACCAAACATATCAATGACCGAATCTCGGTCAATATCCCGCCGATTTGGGGGATTCCAATCTCACTTGAAAGAGTCAGTGCATACTATTAATTTCATTTCAGATGGGGCAGATCATGTGTGTGTTATTTTGAAATAGCATCTCCGTGGTTGCCTCTAGATCAGATTCCTGAATCACTTGAATTCAAGCAAAACGGTCCGATATTGAATGAGAACCCGCCGTTGAAGTTTGCCGTTCAAACCAGACAGTCGGAATTTTGGAACATTCAAATTTTCCATTTTACTGAGAAAGTAGGGTACGTTCTGAAAGGCCTAACAGAACAAACCAAACACCTCTCCAGATGAAAGCATCAAACCCTATGAAACAAGGATCTTCAGTGCTGGAATCATTTTTTTCATGTAAAGAGAGTCGAATTTTGGCTTTAAAACAGGTTAGCAGTTGAGAACAGAGAAAGGATGGTTGAATTGCACCTGCAGCTCCGAAAATTTGAATTTTGCGCGATGAAACAGTGCACTCCGGTGCAGCCGTGAAATCAACTCGACTGAATCTAGCGGGTGAATCACAACACAACACCAACACCAGATCCAACCAAATATCAATCACAAAACTACCAACCAGGAGATGCTCTCATGTATATTTTGTTCGGGGGAGGTAGGGTATGTATCACCCCTCAAAATTGTGGTTGCAAGGCAAAGAAGTCTAGTGGCCGGCTGATTATTAATAGCGGGAAGCTCTTTGTTTTGTCTCCGGCTGTTCGACTTTCCAGCCGCTGGGTCAATAGTTCAACCTCGATCCAGAGGGCCGACTTTCAGAAGTGATGAAGGACAGCACTGGCGGCTATTCTCGAGACCGTGCCAAGGAATGACAGTGGCTAGACGACTGACGAGGCGTCTTCAACTCAGTCCTAGCTGCCAGCGGTTGATTTCAGACGCGGCAACTACGGCAGAGTCAGGCTCCTTCCCAGACGCGGACAAACTACAGTAGAGCAAGGCTCTTATTCTCAATTTCCGGAGCACACTACAATGGAATGGCTGGCGGCCAAACAGCTAAACACTGGTGGTGTAGCTCTTACAATGGGCGCGGCTTAGTTCCCGTTGGCTTCTTCTCACTTCAGTGACTTCTGCCTTATCAAATCTGTCGTCTTTTTCTGTCTCTCAGCCTACTATATTGCCCGGAAAGCGGGGGAATAGTCGACTAGGGACTCCCCGGAATACAAAATACTCTACGGTTAATATACAAGTACAAAAGTACTAACGGAGATAATAGGAAACTGGCCGGAAACATCTGAATAAGCTGGCCGGAGCTCAGCATCCAATAAGATTGAATGCATGCCGGGTGCTTCTGTGCTCGTACCTCGATAATCCACCCTAATTCCAATACTGCTCGCCTCTAGTATCTACCCATATCAATACTGCGCTAGCTCATCCCAGCACCGATACGGCACCACTCTACCTTCGACATCTGTCCACCGCGACCGCCCCAGTTGATGGTGGTGAGTGACGGTGGGCGTCCTTGTGCAACTGAGAGCCGCTCCCCGTCCGCATCCTCCTCCTCGAACTCGTCGCTGTCGTCCGTGTGCATCCCGGGGCGCGCCGCCATGTATCGCAGCACTTCAATCCCGCGCTCGCGGACTCCGGGCCATCCTGCGCCTCCGTCATGGCCTAGTACGCCTCGCGCGCCGCATCCATGTCGATGTCGTCCATGTGCCCCGCGTCATCCTCTCGGGGAGCGAAACGACGCTCTCGGCGCCGCGCCCGTTGGTATCATCCTCCGCGGGGAGCTGCAGCACCAGCGGGCCCTCCGTCTGCACGCCGTCGTTCTTGGCGGTGGTGGTCTGTCCGGGCGCGCTAGAGTTCGTCGAGGTCGCTCTGCACAGCCCGTGTGCGCGGGTAGATGGTGCACTGGCAGTGGTAGAGCGGCGCGCACGCCTCGCGCCATGCCTAGGATACACCAGCGTCTGGTGCGCGGCGCGTGAGACGGACAGCGCGGGTGTATGGGGTTGGCGGATACGCGGATGTGGTGGACGGGCGGACGTCAGAATGGCGCGCGCTCATGCGTCCGATCTCGAGCTCCAACGCGAGCGCAGCCTTATGGGCGTCTGGGAGGATCGCGGCGGACGATGCAGGCAAAGAGCTAAGTGCGAAGTGGGACGGGCTCGTCCCGCTTGCCTAGCTGCGCCATCTTCCGATCGTGCTCGTCCGTGGCCGCGAGAATACTAATGCCTAGGTAGGGTGCAGTGGCGCGGTGGGGTGAGTGATGCTGCGGATGGCGGTGGCATGATTGGAAAGGAAGAAAAGCGCGACGCGGGTGACGATGCGCGCGTTGCTCGTCTGCGGGCGACTGCGGTGATGCAGGCGCATGTCGGATGCAGTGCTTAAAACTCGCACTCGCACTCGCACTCGCGTCCGTCCGTACGCAGGCTTGAAATTCGCACTCGCCCGAGCCTGCGAACAAGGGGCGGATTGAGCGACCATACATGTACGTGACATGGGGTACTATTACCTGCGTAAATCCAGTGCTCGTCGGTAGCGGTGGTGAAGAGGACGAGAGTCTTGGTGAGCGGGATCTGAGGGATTTGCGCGATGGGTAAGATCTCTAGACGACCTCAGAGGCCGCCGTCTACGCACGCCGTAGATGCGGGCCCGATGCAGTGGATGGAGCGCGATGTTGCGGCGCTGGATGATGCGCCCAGAAGCCGCCTCGAAACAGAGCAGAGCCGCAGATGGCTCGCGATCCGTCTTCAAGACAATGCATGACTACTGATGCCGGCGGGCACGGGTGGCCGTGGTGGCCGTAAATCGGGCGGATGTGGAGGTGGGAGCTGGGTGCCTGACTGCAAGCGCCGAAACAAGCGCTGGATCGCGATGCACCGGCGATCCCCGGTGGCTGCTCTTCACAACTCGTATGGCTTCTCTTTGTTCTTTTACCGTTCAGGCACGGAACTTGTTCAGTCGCTGAAACTGGTGGGAGAAGTCAGAGCTCCGTGCGTACTGCTAACCGTCGGCGACGGAGACAGGTGCAGGCGGGTGTTCCATTGGAACTCCTTGTGACTCGGAAAATCTACCGCATCACAGATCTTGCAGAACGCTCCGCGAGGAAGATGGATGGGTGCCAAACCTCAGAAAGATCCTCATGGTGTAGTTTGACAGCAGCGGGCTCAGGGGTTCCCCGCATCTAAGGCCATCACACCTGCGGTCGTATGCGAGCTGCGGGAGGCAATAGTACACGGCACTACGGGTATGGTTATTGAGCGCGCTCCAAGCGTTGGTGCTCAATACCGATTCTAGATGCGCTGACGTCGCCAAATACGACCATTCCGTTCTCCGTGGACGACCTCCTGAAGATTTTAACATTGACCGGCGCCATGAGCAGTCCGGTTGAAGGAGAAAAAATTCAATCGGACCGCGATGGAATTGATTCAGGGTCGTCTTCTGCTCTTGGTGCGTTTGCAACACTGTCTTCGGGATGTGTTGCGTTGACTGCGGGTCGTAGCCCGCCTCATGATGTTCTTTGGTATGAGGCGTCGGCTCCCCCATTTCGTTCCGAGTCTCACTACTTTTCGTTTAAAGTTCACGAACGAGTTAACCACTTCCACTGGGAATACGCCGCCCGGATCGATAGCGAAAATTCGGTGTATGGCCGCATCCCGCAGCACTCGTACCTTATGGTGATATTATCACCACTGCTGTTCAGTGCTCCCAAAAGCCAACTCCGAGATCTGTGTTCGATATTCACGGACGACATCATTAGCCAACTGGCTTGGAAAAAATACATCCAAAAACTGCCCTCAGAGTGACAGGACATGACTTTATATGTAAGCCGATGTTGGTCTTGCCTATCCTGTGCTTAACCAACGTAGGCATCACTCATTCTCAATGCAAATGTTGGAACTTTGGCTGTCCCAGGGAGCGGGAATGTGTACATTGGGCTGATAGCCAGTTACCTATCGATCTCGTTCGGGCTCAAGTCCATTATACTAGGTGACAAGACCACCTATCATTCTCCATGCTGCAAGTGACGACACTTGTGTCAGGCATTTTTTTATCGCGCAAATATCGACTGGAGGCGCTGGATGCTGTCACAGTAGCGACGGTATGCCATGTCGTTTATCAGCTGTTCTGCTTTCCTGAACTCGAGCACCCGACGGCATCCTCATTCAAACAGCGATCACTTCACGCACTCGAGGCTCGTGCAATTTTATTCTCATGATGTGGGGGTACGTTTGCAATTTCCCGTCAAGTCAAGAGTCCCCTGCTGACGATGCTCGGCCCAGGATGACTACCTTCGTCTCGAGTTTCTTGATCATGGCATTCAAAATCGCACACATAGGAGTCAGCATCATTGTGTTGACAACCGGGACTGCGCTGCTGTTGACAATATTTGGCTGCATAGTCCCCGCGTATGGCTGGGGAAATATTTGGCTGCATAGTCCCCGCGTATGGCTGGGGATCTGGGAGGATATTCAGCACCACAATCGCTCGGTCACGGGCGTGCGGATGGACCACGAGGGTTGATGTTCGGCAGGTTTGGCGAGCTCGGGATGAACGTGCAGTTTACAGCCGATAACGGTACCGAAGGCGCGGCCAGAAAATTACTGTTTTCGCCTCTTTTTGATCTCCACGAAAGAATAGGGGAGCTCAAAGTAGAAGCGCGCCGGACGCTTTTGCGCTTTTCACGCCGGACGCTTTTCGTCACGTGACCCGGAAGTCACCGGCGCGCTGGAATAGGAGTTACTTCTGCCTCTCTCGGAGGCCTCCAACGCGTGTCATCGATGGCTGGCGCAAACCTGATCTCATCTGATATTAAATGCAATACACTCTCTTTCCCCCCTCCCCCCACTGTCTTGCACCCATCCAGGGCCAAATGCCTCGGAAAACCTACCATTCTCAGGTTGCACGGAGTTATATGACCCACATGGCTATGCGGGATCTTATCACACCCTCAGACGACCTTAATTTTGTTTCCTTACTGGAAAAGCTCTCAGTAGATATCCAAACACTTAAAGCCATTCGAGAAACACGCTATCTTCGGAATCGCGGTCATGTTGCGAAGGCTGGGAACATGCACCTTGCTTGGGTGTATGCTGGAAATCCTGACGACCATGGGCGCTTCACAAACATGCTCCGTGTCTCCCCCTTGGTCTTCGATGTAATTCTGGAGCTCATCAAAGACCATGCGGTGTTCCAGAACAACTCGAATGTGCCGCAGACTCCAGTACACCAGCAGCTTGCTGTCGCGTTGTACCGGCTGGGGAGGTATGGCAACGCCGCGTCATTGGAGGATATCGCACAGGTTGCTGGGTGTAGCGAAGGCTCTGTCGAGAATTTTACGGATCGTGTCTTCACCGCCATCGAGTCACTTCATGACATGTTTGTGCGGCCGTTGACACCCGAGGAGAAAGAGGCAGAAAAAGTTTGGATGGATGAAAATCTTGGGTTCAAAGGGCTGTGGCGGGAGGGCTGGCTCATGTACGATGGGACGATTGTGGTCCTCTATGCGAAACCTGGGATGAACGGCCAAGGCTACTACACTCGGAAAGCAAACTACGGTCTGAACGTTCAGGTATGAATTCTGAGTTTAAACTTCATGAGTCCGAATTGACGCACCTTTTAGATCGGAAATGTTCCTTCAACTCTTCGTGTTGTTGATTATTCTCATGGGCACACTGGCTCAGCCCATGATTCTGCAGCATTCGAGGGTACAGCAGCGTTCAAGCACTCAGAATGGTTATTCGAGGGCCAAGAATTTGCGTGGGGCGACTCTGCATATACAGTTAGCCCCCGAGTCATTCCCGTTTACAAAAAACCCGCCTCCCTCCTCCCAGAAAACACAATCTTTGATGCACAAGTTTCACGGATTCGAGTCCGTTCTGAACACTGCATGGGCGCCATCAAAGGACGATTTCAGAGTCTCCGTGGCCTGCGAGTGAACATCAACTTCAACGAGGACCACTACGAAGCCTTGCGATGGGTCACAGTTGCAATTATTTTGCACAATCTCATCATTGATGTTGAAGGGGCAGTATCTGGCGCTGCATTTGCACACGTGCACACCCCGCGCGAGGAGGAGGAAGATCGTGGAGCCCGGGATGAGCCGCTCGATTATGATGAAGAGGACGGTGAAGCGAAGCGACGTAGATTGCGAGACGAACTACTAGAATACCGACAGCAACAACGAAGATAGGTGGACAGACAATTAGATTAGAATGTGAGTAATAAAAGCGAATTTTGAAGTGGGTATCAATTGTAGAGCCTTTGCTCACAAGGAACTGGAAGATCCGAAGGCTGGAGAGGATGTATCATCGCGCGGGAGTCGGCTTCGCTTTCTTGAGCTACCGGCTTCAGGGGAGTGTGCCCGTTTCCGCGGCTCTGCATACTTCTCCTCGATCGCGTTGAGTCGTTCGCGTAGCACCTCGTCGTCAAGAATCCCGATCTTGTGGAGATTGATGAGCTGACTGATCTCATCGAGACGAAGACGAGTCGACTCCTGTTGCATTCGCCTGGCTTCGACCTCCAGTTTCTGATCCTCACGCTTATTCGAAGCATGCAAGAACTGCCTGTTTACGAGTAAGAAAACGGGGAGGTGGATAAGAAACAAATTGTTACGTTTGGATATCTACCAGATTGTCTTCGAAAGATTTCTTCGGCGGTCGGAAATTGGCTTTGGCTTTCTCCACGATGCTGTGGAAGGTCGAGGTTTTAACTGCCGTCTTGCCGCGAGAAGATTTCGGAGGAGGAACTAAAGGGGATGATTCGATCTGGATTTGGCTCGAGACGGGAGTAGCGGTGGGACTCCTGCGCTCGGGTGTGGGACTCCCGCGCTCGGGTGTCGATGGACGACTTAAAAGACTCGGATCGATGTTAGCTTCATCAAAGAATTCGGTTCCGTGGGCCTCGGTTCCGATTGGAGGCTGCAGATGCACTACTTTCCGACCCTCTGGCCCGATTCCCGTTGTAAGGACAGGGGGGATGATGTTAGAACGTGCCCCGAGGAACTTATGCAAGTCGGGGAAGTACGGGAATTTCTGTGTAATTTTTCCTGGGACAACGGCGTCAGAAGGTAGCGGTGATTAGTATGCGGTAGTTACCCCAGAGGTTTCTTGCCTTGTCAGTTGTATCATGGTCTGGGCCTTCAGGAGATATGTAGCACTCTAAGTACTGGTGCACACCGGCATCGTCATCGCCGTTGCGAAGCCCGCCACCGGTCCCCTGCAGTTCCTTTGCGTGCTCTTTGTACGTGGAAACCAAGCTACCGCTTCATCAGCATACCATGCGGCATTGACTAAAAGCTTCTCGTACTCTTCGGCTTTCCCTTTCATCCGTTTCGCAAGGGCGTGTGGACTCTTTTTGTACAGCTCGGGCAAAACGACGCTACCGATTCTCTGGTATACCGAGATCTTACTTTCTCCGGAGGTATTCTGTAGATATGTGTCTGTAAGGCGGAAATCCAGGACAGCACGCACTGTGACGCACCTCATCTTTAGACTGCTTCCCGAAAAGAACCAATCGGTTCTGCTTATCCTCCAACTGCCGAATCAGAAGCCAGATGAGTTTACCGCCGTCTGCCCCCCATTTGATAGGTGGCAGCGCAGGCTCCGCATCTTTGACAGCCTTGACAGTCTGTCGCTTGTGCTTCCGCGGTGACCGACGGAGGGGTGATGCTGAGGCCGTGTTTTTCTTGGCCATCAGTTATGAATTAGAGAGAGAGAGAAGTAGCTCAGAACTGAGCACAGTAAGGACAGTGGTAATCTATGAGGATATGGTATGGACGAAAGAAAAGTGCAGCGCCGCCGGCGAATTCCGGGTCACATGACGAAAAGCGTCCGGCGTGAAAAGCGCAAAAGCGTCCGGCGCGCTTCTACTTTGAGCTCCCCTAATTGCACGTAACAGCCTCAGTTCTCAGCAGTTTGGGCTGAAACCTAGCTAGATCTCCTGGGGTAATTTCAGCGCAATTAGTGATAGAGACGAACTTGTGGAGTTCTCTTATTTTGTGTGTTCTGACAGCCGACACCCTCTGGGCCCAAAATCTCGTCTAGTGGCCGGGTCAAGTCCATTCAGGCCAGTCTTTTGAGAGGGTGGAATTGTAGCGATTCTGAAAGATGTCATAGAACCATATGTGCGTCATCTTCCCCGGAGAGACTTTTACATGAATCATAATGAATTTGGCCTTATCTCGGTGAGTTCTTGGTCAAATAGGTCCGGTAAGAAGCATAGGGAAACCCGAGTGATACCCTGGCTTTCATAATTGCTACCAGTCCACCCCCTTAAAATACTAACCCGAACGGACTTGACCCGGGCATGCTAGACGAGATTTTGGGCCCAGAGGGTGTCGGCTGCCAGAACACACAAAATAAGGTAATTCCACAAGTTCGTCTCTATCATTAATTACGCTGGAATTATCCCGGAAGATCTATCCAGGTTTCAGGCCAAACTACTGAGAACTGAGGCTGCTACGTATAATTCTTTCGCGGGGATCAAAAACAGGTGAAAACAGTAATTTTTTGGCCGCGCCTTCGGTACTGTTTTCGGCTGTAATACTTTTGGTAACAAATGATAACGATCACTTTATCCCGCTGGTATTCCCCCTAAGCAGATCCACCAGTCCCTGGCTTTCCACTGGTCGCAAAACATTTTTCTTATCTTGAACAAAGGCAGATCCACCGGCACCCGATTTTCCCGTGGCGAAAGCTGATCCACCGGTGCCAGGCTTCCCATCCGACCCGGGTTTGGCGGCGTCTTCCGAGGCCGCGTGCGTGGGTGAGGCTGCTGTTTCCTGAGCTGCCCTCACATCTTGTGCCGTTGTCGCAGAACGGAGTTCGGGGCTGGTAGACAGAAATGATGGTTCGGAATTCCGGGGAGTGGGGTGTACGGGTGAAGTAAAGTCGATGTACAGGTCCCAAAAAGCCGTAGACGCGTGGAATGGAAATCAGATGTCGATTGGGGAAAGTGCCGTGTGGGCTCGGAGTACGCGTGTAGCACGGAAAGGCTCGGGAGATGGGATAATGTATGGCTCGGGTGGAATGTGTTCACTGGCGACGTAGCCTCGGTGGGCTGCTCGGTTCACTGGTCGCGTCGATGATGGTGGCTCGGAGGGGAAAAGGTAATATTTGGAGATGTGTACGTACAAAACAAATGAGCGGTCCGAAGACCGATGTACCGTAAAATACGTACGGAGATGCGGAAAGGGGGAATAGCGACGAGCGGTCCATCCCACCCTTCCACACCGTACCTCCCAGCTTTTTCCCGCTGTGGCTAGAATCGCCACTGTCGGTGGTTACGCCTCGTGCCGCTCCCGCCTCTCCCCTGCGTCTAGCGGTAAAGCCCATGACTCCTCCGCGCCGCACCACATAGGGCGTGATTTTCGAGATATGGAGTAGAAGGATAGAGGTTTTCATATTGAACGCCCTGTCGGCGGGTGAGTAATTGCGACCTATGAACAGGTAGCGACTCACTCTGACTATGCTGGGTCTGGTTGGGTAATGATGGTCTTTGCGGCCGGTTTCTCAACTTTATTCTCCGCAGATGCTGTTGCGCAGCCTTTATACTTCAGGCGAGCGCGTGGACCCTACAGCTGTAGGAAATCGGCAGAAATCGGCCTCGATGGACGATCGATTCTGGGGGAATTCGAAGGTTGGTATAGCCGCCAGGAAGTTCTTTCTTGGAAATGGCGCCCACCAAATGCAGCCGGCTGCATTTGTTCCATCACTCGTCGATGCACAGAATGAAGCCCGAACCTGTTCCAAAAAATCCATGTTTTGATTCCATTGAGGCAGAAACAACTCAATGATCAAAGGGGCGGACCGTTTGGCATCTAGTCATCCTGGAGATGCCGGTCCGAATAATACACCCAGACACTTGTACGGGACGCAACACTTTGCGCCTGCTATTTGTATGTTGAGCCACACATTGAGGATCCGAGCTCGGCAACCCCGGCAACTGTAAATCTGGAATCCAACATTTTCTGCACAGGAACCCAACCTTTTCCAAGGTATCGAAGGTACCTGAAAACAGCAAAAGTACAGAATAAAAAGCCAAGATGATACCAAATACACGCATTCTGTAATCCTAAAGGCAAGAGACTGCCCTGCTTTAACGTGAAAACCCGCTTGGTTCCAGTGTGTACTTTGATTTTTGGGGGCGTCTCGGTGGTTGAATGCAGCTTGACATGCTTCAGCGGGACTCGGCGTGTTTCGGCGGCACAAAAGTGGAAATGGAGTGACAGTCTATGGAGGTCCGCTGGCGGTGTTGACGGCATCTAGAATGGAGTGCATCACCTGCTCAGATTTCTCTGAGTATCGACAAGAAGAATGGGACTCGCCAACAGTGGGACTAGGTTAATTGTGGGCTAAGCTCGCTCAACGTCGGAACCGCTCATCAGTGGGACTAAGCGTCAGCACACCAGCTTGCAGGTGCCTGAATACCAAACTGGCACACTGTTTCAGGTTGGACAGGGGGGAATTGACGCTTTGACGTTACATGTGACGCAGACTGACATTGCAAAAGTTCACATTGACGCTAATCGACGCTGCAATTGTCACACTGCCACTGTGCCACGCAGACGTTGCTGCATGCATTGCCGCAGATGGTCAGCATCGATCCCTGGAGCATAATTTATGAGTGCTGCAGCCATCCCCGCACCAATATTCAATATTCAATCCGCCTGGTATGCGTGCCTCACGCCGTGGTTGACACTTTGTTGGCGCCTTCAACGAAATCCATCCACACCTAATATCCTTCTCCTGCGGAAAGCGGCTCCTTTCGGATGTTCTGCGAGTCTGAGGGATGTGAAAACTAATCACGAAGAACCGGTCACAGGGACTGCGGGGAACATATTAAAGACTGGACAGTTGCTGTGGGGTTATTGCCGTTAGCTGGACTCAAGAGTCAAGCAATCGACTCTGGGCTGGTAAATTGAACTGAGGGCCCTTGAACCATTAAAACTGCTTGTAGGTCCGGCGGAAATATGTACTGGTGGCAAATTGCGAGCCACATTTCCGGGCCAACCGATTTCGGCTGTGTTCGCTTATGTATCTTGAACCAAAATATAATTAATGCGGCTTTTGCGCAACCTCTTTAATGTAGCGGCAACAGCATTGACGCATGGTGGCTGTGTATTGACGCATACTGGTGGCGGTGTGTTGACGCAGAATCGAACCGAGAGAGATGAGTACACATTTGGCGTATCAATATTTATCTAGGCCAGAACTAATCCAGTTCAAACCGAGAATTTCCTAGAGAGACAGAGATTTGGGGGCATCATTGAACTTGGCCCAGGACCGTTGGTGCAGCTCAACATGAAGGTCGTGGAGTAGTCACAGTTGAAGTATCCCGAGCAGTGAGGAGATGGTTCAGCAGAGGAAATAGTGTGTGCCGGCAGACTGCCGCAAGACGCCGTAAGACCTGCCGCAAGTAGTACTGCCGCAGACTAACACTGACTGCCGCGTCGGGACTGACACAGACTGCCGCCAGATTGCTGCAGACTGACGCAGGAATTGACGCATATAGGTCACACTGCCGCTGTGTCATGGCGCTGGACTGAACCTGAAAAATTTTAGACTGACGCAACAAAGTGCCGTTTGACGTTGAATTAACGCTGAAGACTGACGCTGCACAATATTTGCTGCTGTTTTGTTGACGCAGACTGACGCAGATTGACGCAGATTGACGCTGCAGGAGATTTGATTTTCATATTATTGACGGCCTTATTGCTCAATATTCGAGCATTAATCGAAGACGAAGACTTAATTCATACCCAGGGACTGTTAATACGGAAGAGAGGAGCCGAGAGAGGCCATATAAGGTCAGTTCAACATATGCCCAAATTTGGACTGACGCAGACTGACGCTGCAAGCGTCAACGTCACCGTTGCGTCAAAGTCTCTTTGCCCTTTCAGGTTGGCCTCTCGACAGTCAACACAACAGAACATTTCTTCCAATGTCGAAAGCCGAAATTTAATGTCTCAGGGGCCGTTCGCCTGTCAAACAACCTAATCATCGTATTGAGTGTGGCCGGCATCCACATCCACCCGACGACGTCAGTGAAATATTGTGTTGTAACCTTTGCGAAAGGGCGGTAAATTACCCTAGTCCGCTCTCAAAGATGAGTCTATTTCTCTATTGTGTTGAACCCCGATGCTGAAGGACCATTGGGAGATTGGGTGCAGTAAGCTTCTATTCCCACGGCCCGTCCCGCGTGTACCCGGACATTTTTTCGATGATGGCGGTGAATCAGCGAGTTGAATGCGAGACCACAGAGTATAATGCAAGCCACGGCAGGTCAGAACTCGAGGACAATCCGGAATTTATGTGGAATGGTGCTAGACAGGGACCTACAATGCGGGCAAGCCAGTGTTTTTATTTGGGTGGTGCGAAGCCGGCAGAATGGCTTGCCAAGCCGAAAAAATGGCTTGCAAGCCGAAATGCCGGGCTTGGGTTTGGGCCACCACCAAAATCCAAGCCAAGGCCAAAACAAGCCATTCTGCGCAGGTGCAAGCCGTTCGGCCAAGCCAAAAACGTTGCTCTCTGGATTTCGGTTGGATCGGCCTTAGCCTTTTCGCACGACTACCAAACTTGAGTTTGCCTGTAGTAAAGAAATGTAGTCTGCGCGCAAAAAAAGCAAAAGCGCGACTACATAGCACATGCTACCAAACCGTTCTAAGGACCTGGTCATTCCGAATCCGACAATCACTTCGACACCAAGGTTCGACATTAATCCAGGCTCCAGCATAACCCACGAAGCAGAAGATTTCTCATTTCTCGATACAAAGGCAAGCGTCACAAAGATATCGTAGCTAATTGAAATGCTTTTCGTCGGCGCCACAATTGAACTGAGCGAAGCAAGTCATGGGTGCAGGATTTCTCAAGGGAAAGATAGAAAAGAGAGAACGGTGCAAATGTCCCGTGTTCAATCGAGTTCTTTTTTCCAGAGACGTCACATTAGTCGTCATGGATCAAGTCCCACGGATGAGTGCCAGCGCCTGCGCGCTCCTCGGCTCCACGGAGCATTTAAAGTGAAGTGGATGGCTGCAAATCCCTGAGACCCGTCTTGGCATCCAAAAATGGGAACCCACCTGACGGTACCAGCGGTTTGACTCACAGGAGGCTCTATGACAACCCCGTTCTCGTGTGCCTTCGAGATTTTGAAGACAGCGAGGACAGCACTGCATGCCATGAACACGGTCGAGTCTGCTAAGAGCCGTCCTGAAATCACGCATGAGCTAAATACACAATGCCAGGAACATTCCATACCTGGGCAGATTCTGACTCGGAAAACTCCGTCGGCCACAATTCAGACACCGTGTTCGAAATGGTGCTCACCGGCGTCCATACCCGAAACAGATCTTGGTAGGATCCGGCTCAGCGTTCTTTGTAGGGGTTGCAATGAATCTGCTTGGGTCAAACACCATGGGGTTGGCATAGCGATCTGGATCATGGGTCATTTGCCTGCATGTTCAATCACAACGTTATAGCCCAATCATCGAATGAAATACCAACCAGATGTTCGTAATGATCACAGCGTCCTTCGGGATGAGCACTGGCTGGGGACTCTGCGTCCCTAGTGTAAATGAAATCCTCACGGGCTCGGTGAGGTATACCTATGGAGTCACATTGGAGGGAGACGCTTGAAGATGGAGAGAGATAAACTTACCTGTTGGGGTAGCGACATGCCAACGAAAGACCTCCTTGCACAATGCATCGACATACAGGAGCCGAGGGCGATCTGAAATGTCGGGCAGTCGGTTGGTGCCAATGACCGCATCAATTTCATTCTGTGCAGCTGCTTGGGCATCTGGATGGAGGCTCATCGCCAAGAAAAATCCCTCCAGTTGCGATGAAGTCTAGAATGCTATATGAAAAAGGTGCCCATCAGGTTCAACTGGTCCGCTTTACCGTGTCGGCACCCCCTACTTGTATCGAGGCAGCAGCCCATTTAGTCAAGTATTCTCCGTGTATTTGCTCCTCTAGTACAGTTGACGTGAAGGACGGTTCAGCATCCCCTGCAACCTATAATCTATCAGCCTTGTTTGTCCAATGAGCGGATGGAAAAAAAAGTTCCATCTGGTCTTTGACGTAGTTGTATCCCAGGTCCACGGTGTCGTGCAGCTGTTTAGCCCATATTTTTGCTGTGGTCTGGAATCCTCCACCAGGTAACCATTCGGGCCAGTATCGCACTAGGAGAGACATTCAAGGACCTAACGCAACCGTAGATTTGACGCTGGAACTTACGGGCAGGAACGATATCGACCAGGAAGGCCGCCGGTCTCGTCGCGGCAGCAAAATTATGTCCGGTTGTTTCGAACATTTTGATATACGGATCGGGTCCGTCGACTGCGTGGTATCCATACGCGATGCGTAGAGTGATAGCCCCCAGTGGCTCTGTTGGAGAGACACTGGGTATTATGCTTACATGAAAAAATGCGTGACTCACCGTGCGATTTGCTCTGATACCCGGTCGACGTCGGGATTAGAAATAATATTTTGCAATAATTTGGAGATCTCTGACGAGACAAGCGGAACGAACTGCCTTATTGCCGCCTGGCTGCCAAAGAGCCGATGGAATATCTTGCGCTCTGTCCGCACGCGGTCCCCGTACTGTGACAGTGAGAGCGCATTGTTGAATCCCATTAGCTCCCCGCCCATGGGGATGACCGGGCGGTCGGAAAGAATCGCACCCCGCACGTCGAGGAGGTCTTCTGCGACTTTCACGGAGTTGATGATTACCATGGTTTGACCAAAGACGGTCAGCGACGACAGATCACCTATTTAATTCTTGATTACGATGGAATATCAGATTATCCAGACCGGCGACATACCCCAAACTTCCCCAAGCTCCGCGAATTTGCGCCACTGCTCCTCGTACGGTACACCCAATATGTTCCCCAGAAAGGGGAGTCCTTGTGGACCAGGCGGCAACGGGGGAGCTCTTTTCTTGCGAAGGTAGTGGGAGAGGACAACAACCGAAAACGCCAGCACAAGAGCCCAGCGACGTTCAAGGAGAAGCCCGGAGTGGAGGAGAGCGTATGACATGAGTGTGTGTAGAACACTGAGATACGGATGGGTGTGACCCAACGGTTTTTAAACGACTGCGGCATTATGGCACAGCTGTCGTCTGGGTCGGGAACATGTCAAAAATGTCAGAAATTCGATTGGAGCAGATGCATACAAACCATGTGATCCCGGGACAGGAACCCGAGGTAGCGCGGGCCTGGTTCGCCGTCAGTCCACAGCGCCTACCAAATTTAGATATTGGCGCCGATGAATTTCTCCGCACCTAATCCAGGTGGCAACCTCACGGCTCGGTATATACGCTGACAGAGAAAGAGAATCCCGCGGTGACACACATCCAGGGGTAAGCAACAAGCTGTGTTTGAATCTGGTTTACTGTCCTTTGCAAATTTTGAACAGGTTTGGCAGAATGAAATTCGTGAGATGGGCGATAAACGGTGAGAATATCACTGCGTTCAGCGCCCCGATAGCCGAGGCCACGTGGAGCGTCTGCCACCTTCGTCACGCCGCTTAGCCCTGGCAACTTAGCCACGGCAGGCCCCCGGTCACTCAGGGGTAACTAGGTCCGCTATAAAGTAAATCAATAGGGCTGGGTATTAAATAACCTGTAATTTACAGTCCAAATATTACATGTCATTTACATGTATGTAATCTTTGTTCTTTACATCGGACCTCCCATTCCCCTTGTAATAAATGGTAAACTTTGCAGAACTACACACAAGAGGTTCCTGCATACGCTCAGAGCCCGTCAGTGCATTTTCCGGGTTAAATTATAGCTCCTGGGTCTGATTCAGAGTACCTGGGCATTTGGCCAGTGGGCCTCAGCCTGAGGCATCAAATTGTCATCGCCGTGACTCAAATGGCACTTGGGATTCAAATGGCACCTGGAATTCTTGGGGGTCAGACGACGGACGACCGACACATAGATCTCCCTCCATAATATTCTGGACTCGAAATCATGGACGAGGAGCAGTATGACATGCTACTCGAACTCGCAAATGCCTTCAACCATCGAGGAATGTCTCGACCACGGAGCTCAGTGAAGGGTTGGTGGACGCCTTTGGGGATCAATATTGGGACGAGCCGCTGGCCAAGCCGTTCAGCAACTACTTCAATGAGGTCCAGAGCTTCGAAGTAGCTGCTCCGAAGGCAAAGTGGACTGCTCAGAACGCGACGTGGGGCAAGGACGACGGCGGATGGTAAATATTACATACCTTACCAACTTTACAAACTTTACAAGTGTTCTTTACTGTAAAGAATGGTAAAAAATTCCGGCCTGCGGCGCTGTGCAGCCCTATTTATTACCGTAATTACAGGCCTCTTGTAAGTTACAGGAGACCCCCCCGATGGATACTGTAACTTACACCCGGGATTCTTAATATCACCCAGCCCTATGAATCAACGCCCCAAAATTGGCCTTCGCGCGTCCGCATCTTAAGGTAAATCAACCCGAAAGCCAGGCCACTAGGTCCGTTGTAAAGTAAATCGGGTGCAGCGCGAATTTTTTTTGGCGACCTTGGGGACATGGCCAGCCACGGATCTACGATAAACGGGGCTTGCATGCATGGACAGCTAGCCCTGTCGACTCGAGACCCTGAGTGATTGGGCTGAGTCGGTCGACGTCGCCGTCCGAGGGTCTCTGCAGCGACAGGTACCGCCGACCGCGGAGTCATACGGCATACATCATGTAAAGCACGTAAAGACTCTTAGAATGTACTCTGGTCACTGGCCATGGACCAGGAGACATTTACAAGGCTTGCAAAATGTGACCCTGTGTCCTACGCGGTCCCGGCCCGGTGATGGCGTGCTTTGACGTCCGGATCTTTTCGGCATGGCACATCAGATAAGATAAGATTTCGTTCAGAGCGGGATTGCAGGCTTTGGGCTAGCACTTTAGGCTTTCTGCTCGCCAGTTTCTCGTCCCCTATTATTTTATGTATTTTTTAGATAATTTGCATGCGTGCCTGGAGGGACTGTTGAGGCGACGTACCGGTTCAGCTTCTGGTCGGCGGGGATTCATGGTTGATGGCAAGGAATTGCTGTCAGCTACCCACGAGGTTTTAACCGCACGGTCCACCTATTGTGGCCACAACAGGTCGGGAAGATTACTGGACGCTTAGCTTTTCCGCCCCCCTTCAGTAGTGCCGGTGTTCTTCATAAAGACAGGTGACCATTTAGCCTACAATCAGTTACCAAATGTCTTCGTAGTAAACTGGCTGTTCCAATTGTGGGACCGTGTCAGTATAATTTACTTCCTTCCTTCCTTGCTTCCAGAAACGATGAGTCTTCGTCTCGAATTTGGAACGCTCATAATTAGATTAGATCGCGACCAGAATTTTTGGACAGAGACCTGGTACCTAAGTCGGCGCCAGGATTTCTGTGGACTGTGATATGCAACTCGCGACTTATTTGGTTTCATATGCCAATCCTCTTCCCTGCGCTTATGTAAGGTGTTCAATTTTCGCAGATATAGTACTACAATCTGGTGTGTCCCTGAAATGAATCCTTCGCCGATTCAAAATATGTGGCGTTGGGTGAATAGCGAAAACCTTGGAAGAAGAGAAGAAAAAAACTGTGCCCTCGTATGTTCCTGCTCGAAACCCACACCTTTGCATCTGTGATCTTTCTGGACGCCATTCCGAGATTGCTGCCACATATTGCACGTGTCCCCAAGTAAGATTTCATCGCCACTGGATCGCATTCCCCCACGATTTTTGCAACGTAGCTTGAGGAATGTACATTCTACATCGACGAATTTGACTCGGAGCATCCACTCGCCGGTATAACGGAGTCCGTTCTACTCCTTCCCAACCTGCGCACCCTACACCTGACCTTTTACGAATTCAAACCTTATCTTTGGGACCTGATCACTCTCCCTAATCTCCTCGATTTCTCCATCAGCGGGGTCCACTGGCTGTCGAACGGTGTCCCGAACCCATCGGAGTCCGGCTCCAACCACGCACCCTTCCTCGCCTTCATGCGACGTTCAACTCATCTCGTTTGCGCTGGGTTTCGACATCGCCGAGGCCGCGCTGGACTTTCTCCAGGTTCTCGGCGCGCTCCCCACGTTACAGTCTCCTCGTTCCCAAATTCGAGCCCCACTTCGCAATGCAACTGGTACGACCCCGATGGGAACTATGGCGCCTACGGAGCTCCCATGCAGAACTCGAACTTTATCGTTGCCTTGTCTTCGGCGCCCTACCACAATGGTGCGCATTGCTGGCAGCATCTCGATGTCGAATCTTGGCATTTCTTTCTCTATCAACTTTCAAACTACTCGTAGTTCTAGACAATGGCAAGCACTCGATGTTACTATTGGAGACCTCTGCCCCGGCCGTGGCACCGAAGACCTCGATCTCTCTCAGGGCGCATTCGCCGATCTTGCGGACCTCGATCTTGGAAGGATTGCGGTTCAGTGGCACTTCAAGGAGTTGCCAACAGCACAATTTAGAGCGGATCTTTCAGCGATGGTTGCCGATTTGGTACAGATTTAGTGAGTAAATGTGTGTTGTAGTTGGAAGGCTATATGAAAAGCGTGTCGAGTGTTTCGATATTCCAGTGCAGAGCAGTGGTTCCATAGACAGACTCAGTCTAAGCGCTTCCATGGCCCGATTTGCCTCAAATTCCGAATCATGAGCTGCCTCAGCTTGCTCAATCCATGGGATTGGCGATGAGTCGTTCGCAATTCAAAACATGCTTGCTCTCTATTCAGGCGCTGGTTGACTTTCATTCAACTTGAAATTCATTCATGCCTGATGCATATATCCACACACCAGACCCGTGCCGGTCGTAAATGCCGGGACAGACAATACCTGTGCATAAATTGAAGCCGTAGTCGTAGCCGAAAACAAAAACGCCGCAGCGAGTCAGAATTTGAGGGTCGGATCGTCCTAGCCCATCATCAAGTCATGGAGAATCATTCCCGACAGTGGAAGGAAATGACGAAGAGACTATGAAGATCAACGGACGACTGTGAAGCCAGCTAGCACAAAAACGACCTCCACAGGTACATCCCGAAGCCAGCCGGGGGAATCTTGAAGGCAAGGCTGTTCCTATTCTATAAGGAGGCTTGATGCATTTCGGAGTTGATTTCTTGACTTGAAGCTGAGGCCTGAGGAGCCAGCAGTGATAAGTTTCAGATGTGACAGAGGACTTGAGCCGCTAGCAATCGAACAAGGACGGTATGAGCAGAAACGAACCAAAAAGAAGATCGCAAAACATCAGCTTGATGGCCCAGTCCCGAATCGAACGGGATTCCCACTGAAATCAAGGGTGAGGCCATGAATTTCTCGTGGGTGTGGCCCATCCGCTAGTCAAACAGGCCTTCTTCAGTGTATTCGAGACCTGCGTGAAGTGCGATAGGAGCTGATAGGAGTCGATTAGAGAGCCAGGGCGAGTGTAAATTGAGAATTCACAGGCATTAACCACCGAACAGAAAAACAACGGTTCTGCCGGCCCATGGCCCGCCTCCGAATCGAACGGGCACTCCACTGGATCCACAGAAACCATCCATTTGTCGTCGGTGCGAACCATCCACTACCGGGCCTTCTGAAGCTATGTGCGCACCGGGTGCGGGGTTAGGGTTGTTGTGGCATTGTTCCGGAGTGGAACTGCCCATCGATTCCGGATATCAGACACCAGTACTTAAGAGATTGTGGGAAAGGATACTCGCTCGACGATATACTACTGGGATCTTGCTGCCAGATTAATACTGGACAGGCGAGAGGAAAAGGAAAAGACAGCGACGATTTTGTGCAATGGCCTAGTCCCGAATCGAACGGGGATCCCACTTAATACCATCGAATAAATGTGGATATGTAGTGGGTGCGGACCATCCGCTACCGGGCCTTCTCCAAGCTACTCGAGGACTAGGGCAGGTGTGATTGAATTAAGGGCGTTTGTCGCAATGTGGTTTGTTCTGCATTCTATATAATTTGAACAAGGAGATTGAAAGAGCACTATAATTGCAGCTGCGGATCTGAGCAGCCCGAGTTATCATGGGAGGATACGCACCCAAGAATGCTCGATGCGGGACGATCGGTGTGAATTTACAATCGACAGACACGGAACATCAAAAGATTTTGTTTTTTACATATACACATGGCAATATAATGACTCAGCCCCGAATCGAACGGGGATCCCAGCGGAGGAGTTCCGAGGAATCTTATTTGTCGTGGATGCGGACCATCCACTATTGGGCCTTCCCAAGGCATGTTGGCAGCTGTGAGTGAGATGTGATTGGATTAAGGGTCGACGTGGTTCGGTTGCGGCGTATCGTCTCTCCGGAGGGTGAAGTTGAGGGAATGCCCCGCAATTGTGGGGAGGAGACGTAAAACATCGCTCGATGCAGGATAGTGGGAAATAAAATGTCTATCAAGATTGCCCGTGGCCCAGTCCCGAATCGAACGGAGATCCCACTGAATCAAAGGAATTTACAAAATACCTGTTGTGGGCGGGGACCATCCGATACCAGGCCTTCTCTTAGGCCTTCGGAGACTACGCGAGGTGTTAGGATTTAGGATTCGTTGGATATACCGTCTCGTGTTCCAAGCTAACTTGACGAGGATTGGACAAGCCAGCGTGGACCCGTGCTCCAGGGTCGCAGAGAGAGAGTCTCTTGTTAAGCAAGCAGCGGCCGTGGTGTATTGAAGTAAATATGGGGGCAGAAAGCACAGGTGACAGAGTTCGAGAGGATAGAGAAGGGATGTAGCGGCAAGCGCAACTTGATGCTTGAAGATCACGGCCGAGCCTCGGAAATGTGCGTGCGAAATTTAAGTCTGAGCTGACAAGGCGAAGAGTGCGGTAAAAGACTAGTCTCAATCTGTTGGCATTCCGGTTAGCGGAACCCGAAAACGTGACTACATGTGCCGTTCCCACGGCCCAAATTGGGACAGCAAGGTGATTTCTGCGCAACTGAACGTCGGAATGAGAATTGGCGGTCCTGTGAGAGATTTGTACACCAGATATGTTATGTCTGGAGGTCAAATTTAATTTAATCCAGCGTTCAAATGGGACTTTCCATTTATTAAGAACCCATGCCTGCTACTCGGTGTATACTGCACTCAACTCGAATTTTGAAGGTGCTTAAGTGATGGATAACATCTTTTGGGCTCGAAACATGACCAGTAGGCCCATAGTGCCTCTCGAATGAAGGGGATGTCCCGATTTGGTCCGTGGGAATCCACGTGAGATCGCATTTTCGGGACGGAATTCCTGGGTCCGGCAAAGCTGATGCCAACGAAATCAGACTCCATATAAAGATTTATCGACTGTCATAAATATTGTGGAGTCTGACTACGGGAGACTAGTACAAGACAGGCGAGGGCTGGATCGATTGAAAAGGGAGAGTCGGAGAGATGACGACGAGTAGCCCAAAGGGGAAAGTGTGATCTCATCAGACCGCCTCCTGCCTCTCAACGTCTTCGTCTGCCGGCGCACGTCTTCGTTTTCTGGCGCAAATACGGTACTGCGCTACTTGCCGATTCCCGGAGCAATACCCGCCGATACACCGCTAGCATGAAGATCGCTGCTGCTCCAGCTACTGCCCCTACTACGTGCCAGCGCGCACCACTACCTGGCATGGCTTCTCGGGCGATCAGGACACCAACGCGGGACGTCCTGTACCCATTTCGATGCAGAGTGATGCTGCTTGAAGCGGATGGACTCAGTGGGTCAGCTAGGCTGCGATTATTTCAATCAGTGCGTTTGGTCCCGTTCTCGTCCTCTACATTTCTACACCTACGCGCAGACTACGAATCCATTCCAGCGCGCGCGCCCAGAGTCAAGGAGCACTTTTGGATGCGCTCGACGCGAGTTTGTTGGGTGCATACATCTCCCAACCCACGTCCCGTATCGCCCTCCTTGTACCTTGCGCCCGCACCCGCGCCCGTCTCTCCCTCGCATCACCCGCCTCCCTCCTGCGCCCCTTGCGCTCTAACCCCTCCCGCTGTCGCAGAACGGAGTTCGTGGCTGGTAGACAGAATGATGGGTCGGTTGTCCGGGATATGGGGGGTACGGGTGAAGCAGAAAGTTGATGTACAGGTCCCAGAAAGTCGTAGACGCGTGGAATGGAAATCAGATGTCGATTGGGGAAAGTGCCGTGTGGGCTCGGAGTACGCGTGTAGCGCGGAAAGGCTCGGGAGATGGGATAATGTAGGGCTCGGGTGGAATGTGTTCACTGGCGACGTAGCCTCGGTGGGCTACTCGGTTCACTGGTCGCGTCGATGGTGGTGGTTCGTGGGTAAGAAGGTGATATTTGGGGATGTGTACGTACAAAACAAATAAGCGGTCCGAAGACCGATGTACCGTAAAGTACGTACGGAGATGCGGAAAGGGGGATTGGCGACGAGCGGTCCATCCCACCCTTCCACACCGCCCTCGCTGCTCGTATGCCAATTCCACCCGAGCCCGCCTCTTCTCGCGCCTCCCTCCGTCCTGGCTCTCCGCGCCCCGCCCCTCCTCCTCCTCCTTCACGTCCTTCCCCCTTCCGTCGTTGCAGACCTCCCGCGCACTGCCTCTTCCCGTTCTGTTCCGCTCCCTCGCTCTGTTGCCGTCCTCCCTCCGCCTCTCTGCCCGTCCCCGCTCCCTCCCTCTCTCCCTCCGTCCTCCATCCTTATCCCTTCCTCGCGCCAATCCATGTTGAGGTACAAGCTTACGCCTTCCCTTTACGGACTTACTTCCATTCGTAGTTACTCCGGACAGCTAATATTTACTGTACCGTAAATTTTCCGCTGGCTTACGTGTACATCTCAGTTGGCTTGTCTACGCCTACTGAGATGTAAGTCCACTCGTTACACCGTTACTTATTATTTACTGACTGTACCTAGCTATCACTATTATTCTAGGTACTAATATAATAAGTTGGCTTGTCTACGCCTACTGAGATCTATCACTATTATTCTAGCTCCTCCCGTACTGCGCTCTACAGGTTATGGGCCCCGGATCCGAATCCATGTCGTCGACCTCCCAGTTGAAAATCACCCGACTCCCAAAGCTTAAGGACGACGGGTCGAACTGGGGAAACTACAAAGACCTCGCGTTCAATACCCTCATCGCGAAAGGCCTACGACGGCACGCACTCGGTACCGCAAAAGCACCACCCGAGCTCATCGCGCGAGATGGCGAGTTCTTCCTGCCGAATCGGCTCTCGCCCCTCTCCGATGACGAGCTGGAGGAGCACGAAAACAAGTTGGACGAGTACCTGCAAAAGCAGGCACAAGTCCGCGAGATCATCTACCAGTCCGTGTCCGAGGCCACGTTCATGCGCATCAAGAGCGCGCTGACGGCGCAGCTCATGTTGCAGCAGCTGGTAACGATCTTCGAGGGCAAGGGGGAAATGGTCCAAATCGACATGCTCACCCGACTGCAAAGTCTGCGATGCCCCGAAGACGGAGACGTCATTCCTCACATCACGGAGATGAAGCGCCTCAAAGAGGCCCTCGACGCGATGGGAGCACCCGTTGCGGACGCACAGTTCGCCGCGTACATCAAAGCCTCACTTCCGGTCGATAAATTCGGCCCCCTTCTCAGCACGATCAGCACGGCCTCACGCATCACCGGACGGCCGATCTCCAGCGAAGCACTGATCCAAGAGATCTTCGAGACGCAAGATGAGTCCACGGTCCACAAGAACTCATCCTCCAACGCCGAGAATACGGCGATGGCGGCGGCGTCGGGGAAGGGCAAAGGGCGTGCGGGCGGACGCGGCGGCAAGAAGGACGTGACGTGCGACAACTGCAAGCGCACGGGTCATATTAAGCGCGACTGCTGGTCGAAAGGGGGAGGAAAGGAAGGGCAAGCACCCTGGGGAAAAGGAAAGAAGGCCTCCGAAAGCGCTAATAGCGCTGCGAAGGATGACGACGACGATGATTTCGACGTCGCGTGCACCGTCATCACCTCCGACTTCGTCGATGACGAGTCCGAGGACGCTGCCCTCATCATCACCTCCGACTTCCGCGATATCGACGGAGACACCGGCGAGGCTCAGGCCGCGGCTGCGGAGGCATCCGTTAAACCCCACGACATCCTTATCGACGCCGGCGCGACGCGCCACTTCTCCCCCGACCGCAGCCGCTTCCGCAACTTTGTGGAGATTCCACCTGTCCCCATACGAGCGGCCGATGGCCGTACGTTCAGCGCCACGGGGCGCGGGGACCTCATTGTTCCGCTCCCGATGGGAGACGGCGAGAAGCCCACACGGGCACGGCTCACGAACGCGTACTACTCACCGCATCTCGCGTACACGCTCCTTTCGGTCAGCTGCTTCGACCGGAAGGGATGGATCATCCACTTCGAGGAATCGACGTGCACGCTCGGCACGGCACGTCCGGATTCTCGCATCGTCGGACGCGTACCGCTCGTCCGCGGCCTCTATCGCATCACCACGTCAGTACCATCACTGCCCACGAACGACACCACACCTACCGCCGCCGTCACTGCGAGAGTGATGACCATCATGGAATTGCACCGCATGATGGGCCACGCCGGGTTCGACGACCTGCGCGATATGGTGCGGAAGGGAATGGTCGAGGGCGTTGAGCTCGACATGAACTCGAAGCCGGAGTTCTGCGAGCCGTGCGTGAAGGCGAAGGCGAAGCGGAAAAGCTTCCCGAAGAAGAGCGGCAGCGAGCACCACAAGGCGTATGGTGACAAAGTCGTTGCGGATCTATGGGGGCCGGTGGAGGTCACTTCTCTAGGCGGGAAGGACTACGTGTGCTCTTACATTGATAAACACTCGCACGAGGAAAAGCCTTATTTCCTAAAGAGGAAATCCGGGACCTTCGAGACCTACAAAGAATATGAGGCCTGGCTCAAAGCACAACGGAAGGTCCCTACCATCAAGGTCTTCGGGTGCGACAGAGGCGGTGAATTCAATTCCGCCGCGTTCGACAACCATTTGCGGTCGAAAGGCACGATTCGGCACCTGACGGTGCACGACTCGCCGGCGCAAAATGGCGCCGCCGAGCGTAACCACCGCACGCACGCAGAGTGCATGCGAGCGATGCTCGCCGCGAGCGGCCTCCCGAAGTTCCTATGGGGCGAGGGATGGCGCCACTCCGTCTGGCTGCGTAATCGCCTCCCGACGAGCGCGCTACCCATCGCGAAGACCCCGCACGAAGTCGGTACGGGAGAGAAGCCTAATCTGGTTAATCTTCGCGAGTGGGGGTGCAAGGCGTGGGTGAAACTCACGAAGTCGCGAAAATTGAGCGACAAAACCGCGCAAGGGTATTTTGTGGGGTACGATGACGAGACCAAGGATGGCTACCGCATCTATTGGCCTACGACGCGCAAGGTGACGGTCGAACGTGACGTCTACTTCAATAAGGACGAGATCTTGGAGTCGGAGAGCACACCGATCGAAGGGGGAGAGACGAGTATCAATCCGCCCGCTCCCCGAACTCCAAGCGTCCCAGAACCCCCAAAGCGCGACCCTGCGACGCCCCCGTTAGATGAGACCGACAAAGCGACGGTAGAATCATCTGCGCACCGTGAAATTCACGCGCAAACCCCAAATCCTCCTGCCAATCCTCCCGCGCCTGCGCAGCCCAATCCACCACCTGCCGAAGACCCCGCATTTCCACCACACGAAAAGCGCACGCGAAGCGACGGCCTCATCGAGCCCGAGCCCAATACCGGCCGTGGAATGCGCAAGAGACAGGGCCCCGGCTACTACAAGGGCCTGGGACGTAGTGCTGGCGTCACGGAGGAAGAACACGCGATGATCATTGACGCGGAGGATCTTGGCGAGCCAGGGGGAGTCGATATCGATGATCTTGATGAGGAGTGGGCGACGTACGCATACGAGTTTGCGATGGCAGCAGAGGAAGGCACGACGCCGAACACCGTCGAGGAAGCGCTGCGAAGTCCTAAAGCAGCTGCTTGGTCAGCATCGGTAGAAGCCGAATTGGCTGGTATCGAGAAACACGAAACTTGGGAGCTCGTCGAAGCCCCACCGGGCGCGAACATCATCAAATGTCGCTATGTCTTCAGGGTCAAACGGGATGCCATTGGTGCTATTACAAAATACAAGGCCCGACTCGTTGCCAAAGGATTCACCCAAATCTACGGCAAAGACTACTACGACACATATGCCCCGGTCGTGAAACTCGAGACCCTACGCGCTCTCCTCTCCCTCGCTGCTACCAACGGTTCCGTTATCCATCAGGCCGACGTGAAAAACGCGTACCTGAACGCGGAACTCGAGGAAGAGCTCTATATGGAGCTACCCCCGCAATACCACAAGTTTCGGGATTTGCCCCCCGAAATTCAGGCTCGTCGCGATGCGGGAAGCCGAATCGTGGTTAAGCTCAAGAAGGGCCTCTACGGCACTAAACAGGGCGCGCGCGAATGGTACCAAACATTATCTAAAGTCTTTTTGTCTCTCGGCTACACCATTTCAAATGCGGACGAAGCGGTCTTCTACAAATACTCTGGAAGCCACTATACCATCGTCGCATCAGCCGTGGACGACTTCACCATCATCAGCGACACCCTGGACGCTGTCGAGCTCATCAAGAAGCAGCTCAATGAGCACTTCGAGCTGGTTGATCTTGGCGAGATTAACTGGCTTCTCGGCTTCAATATCACTCGGGATCTTGACAAGAAGACTATCTCACTGGGCCAACAGGCCTATATTGACGAGATTATCGCCGAGATGGGACTTGAGAACGCCGCGCCAGTTGTCACCCCGATGGAGACTGGCGTTGATCTCAACTATGATGCACCGGGCGTTTCAGCGCAAATGCTCCCGCCCGCACAGCAGGAGCTTTACCGTAAAGCGGTGGGCATGCTCCTGTACGTGTCGCGCGGAACGCGCCCGGACATCGCCTTCGCCACATCGCACGCCGGCCAATTCGTCGAGTCACCCCGGACCACCCATATGAAGGCCGCGCAGCGCGTCTTCAAATATCTCAAGGGTACGCGGGACCATCGACTCGTGCTTGGCGGCAAAAATCCCACTCTCTTCGGCTACTCGGACGCCGACTGGGCTTCCCAGATGCATCGCCGTTCGATCTCCGGCTTCGCATTCTTTCTGGGTAACGGCGCTATCTCTTGGAGCTCGAAGAAACAACCTATCGTCACTCTCTCGAGCACCGAATCGGAGTATGTTGCTCTCACCCACGCCGCAAAAGAGCTACTTTGGCTCAGAAAATTACTCACGGATCTGTCATTCCTTTATTCTGATTCCGCCACCACCACCCTCTTTTGCGATAATCAAGGTGCTATCACGCTGTCGAAGGACTCCACGTTCCACGCGCGCACCAAGCACATCGATGTTCACTTCCATTTTATCCGCCAGACCGTCATGCAAGGCCGCGCCTCCCTAATCTATTGCCCTACCGACGATATGATTGCGGATGCTTTTACCAAAGCTCTGAATCGGTTCAAGCTAAAGAAGTTCCGCAACCTTCTCGGAGTCGAGATGCCGGCTTCAGCTTGAGGGGGAGTGTTGAGGTACAAGCTTACGCCTTCCCTTTACGGACTTACTTCCATTCGTAGTTACTCCGGACAGCTAATATTTACTGTACCGTAAATTTTCCGCTGGCTTACGTGTACATCTCAGTTGGCTTGTCTACGCCTACTGAGATGTAAGTCCACTCGTTACACCGTTACTTACTATTTACTGACTGTACCTAGCTATCACTATTATTCTAGGTACTAATATAATAAGTTGGCTTGTCTACGCCTACTGAGATCTATCACTATTATTCTAGCTCCTCTCGTACTGCGCTCTACAATCCATCCCCATCCTTTCTTCTCACCTTCATTATGGCTAAACTCCGATTCAAACAGACCCCGTCCTAGGTCCCCCGCTTGCGGAGGATGACTCGACGCACGGCACGGGTGCCATGTGAAGCAGGCCAAGGCTGCGCGTCGGTGGCGAGGGCTACCACCCGGTGCGTTCTCCCACCTCCATCTGTCCGCGCGCGCTGACCTCGCTGCTCCTTGCTGCAGCCCTCACCCTCGGCGCCGCACGGCGGCGGGTGGGGCTCGATCTCTTGGATGAAGATTCTGTGCTACCTGGATCGAAGGCATGTCGTCCGCTTGCATGCAAACACGCCAGTGCTGACACGCTCTACCCTTCTGCAGCCCTCGACGCCGATGCTCGGCGCTGGGACTCGAAGACAGGTGCAATATGTCTTGTGAAACCGTAGTCGAATACCTGCCGATTTAAACGGGGCTCGAAAATCCACACCAACGGCGTCGCGGATGATGGGCGGAGTTGGGCGCGCGTGGCAGCACGACGAGGCGCGGAAGTGGAATCTATCCCGACCATCGCTGTCGCGTTCTTCGGCGCGAAGTGCCACAGAGTACCACTCGAACTGATCGAGAGGCCGACGTGGGTAGCTTGATTCTAAGCAAATACAAATTGATTTAGCCCGTACTACAAGGGTAAATGTACCTGGAAGGGTGTAGCGCGAGCTATGGCGAGCTTGTATAGACGTGGATGGCTTGACTGTCGCACGTGAATACAAAGGGCCCTCACATCAGTGACTGTTCTCCCATTTTTCCTTCGACCGTATCGTCGTACTGACCTGCCCCACTCTGTCTGCAAGGCAACTTAGCGCGTAGGTGAGAACCAAAGTCAGTCAATAGGCCACCGACCGGCCTCATTGCTGAACCTTTAGGTTTGGCTACCCAGGAGAACATCGATTTTGCGCAAATTTTGCGTATCAGTTTTTGATCTGTTTGTCATGAAGAATTGGTCATCCCAGCGGAAAAGATGTGAAACAGGTAAATGAAGGAAGGGAAACAAAGGAATTGAGAACTCCCCATTAAAGAAGCATTCTCATTGATCCATCTGTCTGTGTGCCTCCTCGTTCTATTCAAGACATGCAGCGCTTCAGTTTTTCGTCTTAGTCATTTCTGCTTGATATTCGGGCTATGATCATCATGAAACATCCGAGTTGTCTCCTTGATTATTGGTTCTCGCTCACCTAAAGGTTCAGCACCCGCCTCGAAGAGGCCCAATCCACGTCATAGGATGTTTAGTAGCATGAGAATCCCCACCCTCATTAAAAATCCCGACTAAATCAATCACTTTCATAATCACCCGCTACGTAATGCATAAAGTTAGACCAACACGGCGGACAGCCAAGCTATCATTTCCCGCATTGCGTCACCGGTATCCTGCATAGCATTACATTCAAACGCTTATAGCAGACGGAAGAAATGTACAGTCGTCAGGGACGGGTGCGAATTGAAATGCTTCCGAAGTGCCCCATGGAGAAGTCGGTGCCACTTAAAAAGCGGCCCAGCTGCAGAGCGCATAACCAACATCTCCCTTTCCCCACTTTGTTCTACAATGAACTTGATTGCACTTTTCGCTCTTCTGGTCCCAGCCGTCAGCGCTTTAATCGCTAATGTAAGCACTAACATCTACGGCGCCTAAATTATTCACTCATGGCACCCATGCAGCCCGTCGTCAACCCTGCCTCACTCAACGCCCGGGGCTCCGGCGGTGTATGCTTCGACTTACCGACTCCCCTCACTCATATTGATTGTTTCACTGCAATAGGCCGACGTCCTTCCGCGGGTCTGCACGATCTTCTGTGAGACTGGCTGCGTATTCACGCCGCCGTGTGCCTGCAAATGTTAGAAGAACGCAGGAAATTGCTATTGAGTAGCATACACATACTAAGCTCCGAACTCAAATGTGAACTTTACTCTCATAATTATTTCCCGTGATACACGCAGCTTTCAATAAGCATTCCTCGAGAATTCGCTAATTGAATTGTAGGTATTCGAGGAAACGGGTTATTTATAGGAAGCGCCGAATTTATGTCCCGATCTGTTTCATCCTAAAAATATGACAGCTTGAGCTTCAGTGAGCCTGCGCGAGCAGAAGGGCACAGCCCGTTTACTAAGGCTCCAACCGTTTCCATTGATAAACCGTTTTACACAGTTTTAACCATTGTCGTTTCCGTTTTATTTGAGCAGCGGTGCAATCGGTTTACAACCCATTTTTAAATGGTTTAAACGGTTGCAACCAGAGCTCCAGGATTCTGCAGGTGAATCTTGAGTGTTTAACGACTGAGAGGACTCAGGGGGTTATAAGAGTGTCCATTTCAGACCCAATGTAAAATGAACTCCTTGTGGAGGTCGGGGGCGGGACCAAGGCGGGATCTGTCCCAATTGAGAAATTGATGGGGTGGCCGGCAATCATCGTCCCCGCCCATCCTGCCGTCTCTTTGCCTCACCTGGCCGAGAATCGAGCTCCCAAGTCAGAACCCTCTTGATTGAAATATCCCCCTGTGCAGGATTCAATTTTCGGAGGACTTCAATCGTTGACTGCATTTGTGTAGGTTGAACCGGAATTCAACATCCACAGGTGTTAGGAAGGCACTGGATGCTTGAGGTCAATGGATCTATAGCTGTGAACATTATGATAGTGTGAGTGTCCCCGAAACGTATGCCCTTGGCACCCGGTGTACCCTAGGAGGGTTTGAGTTTAAACCATATCGTCTCCAACGATGCCCTGGTTTAAACCAGGCCTTGGCACTCTATAAGCTGCCTGTTATTCTGTATTAGAACCAAGGTCAGTTCAAACCATGTTAGTTTAAATCAGTTTAAACCAAGAACGGTTTGGACCAGTTTAAACCGTTTTGGGGGCTGTCAGTTGTTCTGTAGTGGAACCAAGATTGATTTGAACCGGTTTAAAGCAAACATAGTTTGAACTGACCTTGGTTTACAGCAATTGGCGGAACCGAAGGCGCGGATCAAAAAATTGCTGTTTTGGACAGTTTTGATCCCTGCCAGGGAATTGTCCATATGACAGTGTGTCCTGCTCGGATTAAGTTGAAACTAGGCTAGATCTTCCAGAATAATTCAACTCAAACTTGGGTTTTCCCGAAGGAAACCGTTTATAAACGGTTTTACACGGTTTTAAACCGTTTCGTTTTCGCTTAATTTGCCCGGAGGTCTCCACGAAAACTAAATGGTTGGAGCCTTACCGCTAACTAAGAGAATGCAGGAGTGATCATGATTGAGCAATATCAATCAGTGATCGTCATTCCTGGTTCCCGCTACTCTCGGAGTTTGCAGTTATGAACTTCGTTGTCCTTGTCTCTTCTTCCTGCTTTCGGCTATCCTCCAAACTTCTCCCTTAAGCCACTGGATCAACGGGGAATCGAAAAATCAGTCATTCCAAGGGCCGGGTTCTGCCGGAAAAGGCCGCTGATTGCCCAGGGTTTGGGTGCTCGCCACGTTCGGTTTTAATCAGTCCTTCATCACCCTTGAGATGGCGGGGTCGCCACCCTTCGTACGGCGCAGGAGTAGTTTGAGGCCTCAACCAATTTTATGGACATGAAAGTCCAATTTTTTGACTGAAAACAGCGAGAAACCTCTACCACATGATTCAAGAACTGAAATTCTATCCTAGTCTCTGAAATCTACCTCGGCAACGGTCATTCTGACCTATTAGGTATTTTAGCCTATGTATTCCGAACCATTCAACTGTAGCCACAGAGGTTCTTTCAAACTTCAGTGACCCCCCACATCTGACGTTTACGGACCCAAAATGGACAAAAAAGATTTCGCTACTTGAGAGGGCAGGCTCTCGTCCTCCTGGAAATTTCTCAAAATTCTTGGTGCCAACTACGACCGGCGTGTTCACATTGATTGCGGGAGACAGGGGCTTGCGATCGCGTGTTAGTTTAGGGCAAGCCGATTTAGTGGCCAATGGAGACTAGATTCCTGGTACCGACTGATAAGCAGTCCAATTACCCTCGGGAGATCCCGAGATCTTGGTTTCAGACCATTCCCTTTCCGGGCGCCTCAGAAAGCGCCAATGTTTCTCTCGATCGTACGGCAAGTTCTGAGACCGCGGGTCTAGGCTCTTTCCTTTTCTGGCGTCTCAGAAGGCATTGACGTGCCAGTCACACGACTGTGATCGGCTCCCCCATTCATTATACCACCAGATCGCCTAAACCGTTACCTGCTTGTATACTCGGTGGCTCACGCTTCAAGTTTATGATCAAATGCCGCGTTTCGTCGGAGGCTTAGCCTGACATCTAGGCAAGGAGAGGCACATGTAGCGCATCCGAAAATTTTCGACTGGTGTACCTGGAGCGGATGTTCCCCAGCCCAATTACGACAGCGTGGCGTTAGTGTGGCCAAAGTGTGGCGATAATTGGGTACTTCGGATCAATGACTCCACCGCAGGAGCGGACATTCTGCGAGATGCTTCTAAAGTGTGCTCATCACGAAGCCTCTGTGTATTTATCGCCGCGGCAACCTCTTCTCTTCCTGCACGTGGTTGACCGCAGAGACCAGTATGTTTCCGGCAGTTACGCTATCCCTCCATGGTATATATTCGCATCCGCCGTGGATATCGATTACTCTTCCTCCCATGACGCAGATCCCCCTCGTGAGTGCAAGTCTTGCGGCTGTTGCGTCGGAAGTTCTCCTCTACGGAATATATCTGGCTCTGTCATTCCTCTGCACTCTGTTGATCTTCCAACGGCAACGGGGTTTCACTGGTGGATCCAAGGCCCCGCGAGTTGTGTCGCCCGTATTTATTGGGATGTCAGCTCTGTGGCTGGCGGTTACTGGCGTAAGATTTGAGTAACACCGTCGACTGTGTACATGTTAACTCCGCTGCAGCACTGCCTCGTCAACGTTGTCCGCCTGTTCCTCGCAGTCCGGCCCACGGGAGCAAATGCCAACCTGTTCTATTCAGATTTTTCCCACATAACCGAACTCGTCAAGTACGGCTTCTTCGTAGCCTCTGTATGCATCGGCGATGCTTTGCTGGTTCGTCCATTCTGATCGGATGTGAACCAATCTGATGAGATAGATTCTAGATCCACAGAGTCTGGGCGGTTTGGGGATTCAGTGCTCATATAATTATTCTGCCCATATTGACACTGATGGGTTTTGTGGGTGAGTCCGTTGCGATAGTCCCACCGCAATCCCCCATTCGCAACTCTCTGCTAGCATTCGGCGGGGGCTTGATATATCAACTTTCACAATTCACGTCGAGGGACAACTTGTTCACTGGTCGCTTCCATATATGGGGCAGTGGGTTGTGTGTTTTCACTCAGTGGTAAGTAAGCACAACAAAATTATCTGCAGCGATTAGCTTGAACATTCCGATCATCCAGTACGAACTTTTATACTACTGGTTCGTTAAGGCGCCTTGCCTGCGGCTCACGTTCCTGATGTGAAATTCAGGATTCATCTGGTACAAATTGTGGTCGACCAGTCGAGTTGTTGAACCACTTGGAGGAATCAGTCTTGTGGTATGTATCATTAGGTGCCGATCTTGCCCGCTTACATTGTATTTTTTACAGAAAATAATGCGGACTTTTCTTGACAGTGCGGGCCTCTTTGCGTTCGTCGTGTTTTTCCTTCGCGCCAACGTATTAACTTTGTATCAAGTGCCTGGGGACTGTTCCACTTAATAAGCTATCAACTCGGCTCTAACGTCCAAATTGTCGCCATCGATGGCCTTCCAGCCATCGTCGGACTCACGAATATCTTGATCTTCATTCGCCTACGTTTGGACTTCGCTGGACATTCGACGCCGCCCCGTGGCACCGCCGACACCCACACGATCAGATTTTCTCCAGATTTGGAGTTGGGTCAGAGTGCGTCGGAAGCAGAGCCTGAATCGCTGAAGGTACTTTGAATCGGTCCTTCACCCGGATCTCAAAGAGATCCGCGTATCCAGTTGCTTCCCCGTGAAACCGAGCTTTCCCTGATTTGCGTTGTCGTTGTATTGTGTACCAAGGATGTAATGTTGTATTGTTCCCAGGAAAGGGAGGATAATCCAAAAGACGAAGCAGAAATCCAGCACTGTCTTCCTTCGTGTAATGTCATCGGGAATACCTGCTCAGCATCCTCGAGCCGAACGCATGATCATGAACATTTCAAATCAAATGGGATGCAGTAAAGTATGAAACCCATCGCACGTGTGGGCGAAGTTGTACCTGGTATATCTCCATTTCTCTGTTGATCGCCCTAAAAACCAGAGGCGAAGCCGAGGGTCTTCGAGTGGGAAATTCAATGGAGAAACAAAATCAAGGATTCTGGGACAACTGAGAGATCCACAGCCATAAATGATAGGTGCACTGAACGTACAATGCTCGGCGAAGCAATTCATGAATATTTCGGCGCGGCCTAAGATTTACTGTACCTGTCAAGATCAGCTGTCGCGCCTGTCAGAATCCCCTGCTGTTCAATACATAAAGCTCAGAAGTCAGAGGCACTTACAGCTCTTTGCGGAACTTAGGGCGCGAGCGGTTCCCTCCCCCCCCCCCCTTTTTGGGTACTTTTTAATCCTTTTTCGACTTTTCGGCCGCCCTGAGCTTAGTTCACACCCGTTTGCCTTGGAAGCTGAGCCCATCGCTGCGTACTGAGACCTCAAAGCGACCGGTATCCTCAGGATTTTAAGACACTCCTAGCCTCCACTTTGTGAGCCACAAAGTCAATTTTATCTAGTCATTTTTCATAGTTTTTCAACATTTCGTCTGGCCCGGGTCCATTTCGCATCCGTTTCCGCCGGGAGTAGGACCATTGAATCCCCATTGGTAAAACTGAGCGATATGATGGCTCAGAATAGTTGTGCGGCGCCTATGTCAGTTTCATGGCAAACCTCATCAGGTTTGCTGCAGCCTCTGCTCATCCCCGCTTTATAATTGATTCGAGTGATCTGGGCATTTTTCTGATATGCTCTACTTTGATGGTGTTGAGATTCACGCTATCAGCAGGCAATCATTTATCTTCTCCCTTTGTTTATATTTACTCCCGACGACCTATTAGTTCCTGTCGTAAACAAATATGTCTCAGTTCTGTTCAACGCAGTACTGAGACGTGAGTTCCTTCATTCTAATTATTCACTCATACTTACTGTAGTTTAGTCCATCTTGATTTAGCTACATAATATGAGTTCTGTTCAACACAGTACTGAGACTCCCTCTTGATTTAGTTCCGATCTTCATCGTGTGATACCCCCCAGATCTTTACAGATGGATCATCTAGCACCCTGCGTATTTGATTTTGGATGGAGGCAATCCAGTCTACAGTAGTGCACATTTATGCCCTCCAGACCATCCATATACAGGGGTGGTACTCAGCGTCTAAGAGGTGTATCCCTAGGCTCTGATACGGCAGAAACAGCTACTGTCGCGCGCGCAACGTGTCCCAGACACCATAACGTCACGTGGATTGTGACTGATGGGGGCCAGGATGCGTTGCGCGCGCCACTGCAGTCGTTTCCGGCCAATCAAGATATGTTCGTCTAATACAGGGTTGAGCCTCCGTAGCTTTCCAGAGTGCCGGTATTAAGATTCTGCCACAGCACTAGGATGTGTAGCAAAGTAAATATGATGTACAGTTGAGTTTTTCATAATGCATAAACTCGGGAACAACCCGGGGTCTGTGCATTATGGCGATATACATTTTGTGACATTATGTGAGCTGGGTAAAAGTGTCGCGCACTGACGCCGCGGTAGCTGTGTTATTGCCGTGGTGGTGCCGCGACGCATTCAACTCGATCCACAGAGGTTCGTAGGCCTTAAATTATGTTCGCCCACAGTTTTCTGGTTATGATACATAATTTAGACACAAAAAATCCATAGCTCAAATTTCGCTTGTCGGCCTTAGTCAGATCTCGCCTATACCGAATTCTGACCTATTACAGTAGGGCTGAAACGGTTCCCAGGCCTAATTTATGGAGTTGTGGACCACTGTTCTTTCTCGCAGCTCAATCAGCTGTTCAGAAATACTCTGATTTCCAACAAAGTTGAATCTATTGCTCGTCGTGCGCAGAAACGCGCTGTTGTACTTCAACTTGTAGTAGGCTTGAAAGGCTGTCGGAAATACGGGCCGCAGCATGCCGTGCTCGTCCTGAAGCTGGCAGATCTGACCGTCCCCACTAAACAATGAGAGGGTGACCAAACCCGATCTTCATCTCAAGACGATGACCATCCCGAACCATGGTCATTGGAGTCCTAATCAGGGAATCCTCCAGTGTCCTCAGGCTGTAAATATATGATCATGAGCATTGTATATACATTATAAAAGTGCTATTCCAATTCATTGCTCGTAGACAATGACGGCCACATATGTACGTTGCCCGGTCAGCGCCGCTTTGGAGAGGTTATTGTGCCCAGCTCCGATCTACCAACCAGAATCAATCTTTCTTTTCTCAAAGTACTTTAACATTTAACAGAACACGAAACTACCCCGCCAGTGCCACAAAATGGAGAGTAATTTAAGAACTGTACAAATGCGGAAGGAGGTCAATACACTTAATGCAGTCCCGGAAGGTACTTATCAAGGACATATCCAGCGAAAGCTTCCATCTACCCAGTGAGCTGACGTCACGTCAATGTTGGAGTCAAGATTCTGGAAGGCATGCCACATAATCAAATGCTACCTCAAATGTAACACAAGAAACTTACACTCATGACAATGGTGTCGTGAACGGTGGTACCATCGGTCGTACGAGATCCATTGACACCAGTGCGAGTGATGAGATTGAGGTTCATACTTTGGCCGCGTTCAATCTCCGGTTCTGCTCATAGTGATCGCCGTTGGGGAAGCACCTTGCAAAATAGGGGCGAGGCCGTTCAGTGTTGCCATTAGCATATTGGAATACCTAAAGGATTGAGTTGATTTATACCAAAATCGATGGATGATCCCACTTACAGTCTGCCCAGGATGAAAAACCTGTTAAACCTCGCGATTAGACCGGATTTTTGGCGGCCAAAAGCGACGCTTGCAAAATGTAGTGGATATTCCATTCTCGACAGCTAAGCCACAGGGTGCCTTCAACCAAGGCCGCGACACTAGTTACAGAGCCAGTCTCACCGCTGAAGCGAATTAGTTTATTGATGAGCCCAGTGGTGTGCTGGTACTGAGATGTTCCTTTGTGGCAGGTAAGCTTGCAAATGAATTAGTTGAGAGTATACGTATCTTGACAGGTACTTACTATGTAAACCAATGAAGCTGTTATGAGGAGATCGCATGTGGCGCTCCCGCTAAACCAGACCTATCATTTGCACGGGTGATTCAGTTGAAATAACTGGGATACTTGAAATACCCACCGTGATCTCCGGCCACAGAGCAAAGAGGCGAGACACACTCCGCACTCCGATGGTTATCTGAGCACGGTGATATTTGTATAGATATGTGTGAAATAAGGACGATGCACCCTACCACCATCCCGGAGTAGAATGCCGCCGTAACTTGTGTGAGCATCACCTGGCCTCAAGTTAAACCAACAGGTCCCAGAACGCTCAAGGCAACTTACACCGCCAATTGATATGGGAAGCCACAGCCGCCGATTCGTCAAGCTCCATATACGCCACGAGTAGAAGCCTTGCGCCATGGCGGCCGCTACACAAGAACAATCAGCATCCGCCCCAGCGTTGCACGGCTTACTCACAGATGGCATTAAGGGGAAGCATAACCAACCAGGTCCAGTCAAGCTCCCCGAGGGTGTCAGGATCTCCCCAACCTGGTCCGAACATATTCCATGCCCCATGCCAGTGCCTGGCATGAAGCCGCCCTCGATCGCGGGCATGAACCGCACGCTCACAGCGCGCCCGACCCTGGGCCGCGAAGGCGCCTGGCAAGTCCTCCGCTGGCGTAGCAGGATGCCCCGGCGCATCAGTGTAGGGCCACCGCCTACCACCACCACGTCCGCAGATCTCCCATTGCTTTATCCCTGTGTCCCTCGGTGCGCGCGCCCCGCGCTTTCGTCCTGGTCCGCAGCGGGCCCCCATCGCCCATGCGCAGCCTGCGCCATCTCCCTCGCGTGCGCGCAGCTGCCTTGCCGTCATTGTGCGGCTTGCCACGCACCAGGGCAAGGCTCGAGTGGCGCCGCTCCGACGATTCCGTGGCTAGGATCTCAGATGTGGGCTGAAGTGCCCTCGACCCGCAGCGTCTATCCCAGCCTCGCTACTTAGACAGATGTCTGTCATGAACCCCCCAACCCGCCTTTGAACAACTGTCCTTCCGCAGATCGCCAGTACACGTGTGAGCCATGATCTCGGCATGATTTAATAATTTTGGAATGGTGCTGGCATCGCCCCAAGGCGCGGAGCATGCAGCATTCTGCACCCAGCGCCTGCAGAGCCGGATTTTGAACGGCAGCAGGGGAAGCTCAACAGCATAGCAGACCACAGGAGGCATCCACCACGGCTTACCTTTTCATAAGCCGCAGTTGCTTATGGACCGTTTATGGAAAGAGTGTGATGTCAAGCGGCGAATGAACATGTTGTGCAGTGAGTCAATCGCGGTGAAACAGCGGTCGGTGAAGAGCTCGACGGTGCCAACTCCAATTCTGGCGACACGGGCAACGTCATCGAGAGAAGCTGAATTTCCATAGCGTCCCGGCCGATACAAAGCAACAGCAAGCTGGATATCAATCGGAGTCTGTGGGGCGTTGGAATTGTTAGGGAAGACAGGATTATCCTTGATCAGCTCAAGGATAACGCTGAAGACGAGGGGAGAGATGCGGAGCATTTTTTTGAACTCTGGATAAAGCTCGGGGTCCTGGGCAAATTCCCAAGCTAAATGCAAGTTTCCGGCCTTCGGAATATGGTGGCGTTCGTGGAGATAACATGTCTGTTCAATTGCTCTCATCGAAATGATATCCGCAGAGAGCCGGGCAAGGATTTCGTCGAGTGCGCCTGCATCATCCCCCACCGGCGCAAACATGTCGCGGAGATCCATATGGGTCAGGTACATCTTTTTGGTTGCGATAGCTCTCTTGTGGCATGAGGATTCAGCTACAACAGCTCAGGAGATGGGAGTGGGAGGCAAGTGATCGATGGCTATGATACCATCATGCATCGAGGCAGACACAGTCGCGCATTCAGGAGATGCATTTACCATTTGGAATGTAACGGCGTAACGCCACCTGACCGTAAGCGGCACGTGGTCGTAAGCGTAAGCGTAAGCGGCTCTGCTTTGAGGGTCCCTAGTTTAACCGCGATCTCTTTTTCTTATGCTCAACGAGGCCGTAGACATACATATTCTCACCTTCTCCTCGCTCGCATCCACCGCGCCGAGATCGATGTCACCGCTCCTCGGCATGTATGCCGACGATTCCGCAAGTCCCACGGTCACGAGCTACTGCCAGCATTGTCTCTCTCCTTTATCATCTGGGCTGACCATTCCCTTTGCAGCTCGTTAGGAGCTCGTGTATGCTTATCCTAGTTGGTTATTCCTGGTACCGATTTAGGGACGACGTCTACGTCCAAAAATTCCCAAGGTCCAATATCACGTGACATGTGATCCTGTCATCCTGGAGACCGCGGTCTAGACCTTTTCCTTTTCCGGCGCCTCAGAAGTAGTGATGCCGCGAGGTGAAGGTGGCTCGAGCTGGAAATCAGCTCACCTTGGAGCCTTACTATATCCGGCACCTCGAGCTGATGGGAGCTCAGCTCGGCTCGAGTTACCTCGAGCTCCACCGTCGACCACTCCTTTTATAGTGACTGTGATCCCTTAGGATACCCAAGCCTTCTAGGCATCCTCCGTGGCCACAGACACAACCTATTAAGATAAAATTGGGCCTACGCCAGAGAAATACCTGAGTCTTCAGCCAACGCGGCAAAAAACGACACTGATGTCATCCGTTGCCGCGGTCTGCGGGACGCCAATAGGTCGCTTGGAATGAGTTCTTATGAAGGGGAGAACAAACCAGAAAAATGTCGAGGTTGCGCGGAATGAGCCCACGGACTTGTGAGATGTTTCTACTGCATCCAGACCCAAAATTTCAATGCACTTCCGTTGTTTCAAGCGCCGCAGTTCGTTTATCACTTTAGGCCGGTTATCGCGAGTTCTTCACGGATTTTGATGGGGAAAAAGGCCGAAAAGTGTCTAGATACTGCCTTCATCATTCTGCTTCAACAAGATGATAGCTGGTATCTAGCGTCGTCGCCGAAGAAGAGCGATAGGCGTGGAATATTGGATTTCCGTTTATAGGCAATTACATCATCACCTCGGAGCGAACTCGAGCTGAGCTTGTGGGGCCTCGAGCCTCGCACAATTTGAAATTCCGTCACCTCCAACTCGCTCGGACTCAGCTCGCGGCATCACTACTCAGAAGCGCTATTATATTTTTCTCGATCGTGCGGTAAGTTCCGGGACCGCAGTCTAGGCCTTTCCCTTTCCGGCGCCTCAGAAAGCGCTATTATATAATTTATATTTTTCTCGATCGTGTGGTAAATCCCGAAACCGCGGTCTAGGCCCTTTCTTTTGCGGTGCCTCAGAAAGCTTGACGTTCTACCGTGATCGAGGCACAAGGTGTCAGTCGAACAGGGTTTGCGCATTAGCGGAGTCGGAGATCGAATTCTCTTTTCTTTTGATCCCCCATGTCCTCCTGCTTGAGGGCATTGTCTGGACTCTGCTTTCTCCGACCGCTGCGCAATCTTCCTTTGCTCTTTGGGTGATTCATCCTGTTTTTCCGCACATTCGAGAAGTCTGTCCCGGCATTCCATCCGTTCCAGTGACATATTCCATCCATTCCAAAGCCATCCATCCATTCGATATTCCAGCCCGTGTGCGGGATTCCATCCATTCGAGTCGTTTTTCGGCAGCTTGTACTCCATTCATATATCACATTCCCCCCATTTACGTCGTACTCCATCGATCTAACCCGCTTTGCGAGGAGTCTCAAATCTGAAAATATTGTGTGCCCAAAAAAAGTCTCAACCGCCACTCTCGATTTTCGGCTCTGCTCATCTCGATCCACTCTTTGATTCGTACTCCATTATTCTATCCTGCGCCGGCAACAGTCTCGCCGTCGCACCAGTCGATTTTCTGTTCTCTTGAGTCGTTCCCTCTTCTAAAATTTTCGGAAATTCTCAGCATCCACTGGCCACTTTGGACTTTCTTCTCCATCTATGTTTCATTTCATTTCATGATCACTTTAGAGTGCGCGCGGGCCCCTTGGGGCCCATGTGGCACTATATGTAGGTACATGGAGATAGACTAGCTGGCCGTATTGTAGTAGTGAGCGGTGGGAATGTAACGACGGCGGGTGGATTGAGCTATGAGGTGCTGTGGGAAGGGTGTGATTTTCTCCATCTATGTGCCCTGCGTTTTGAACGGTCTCGCCTTCCCCAATCTAATTTGGTATTCATACTCGATCGATGTCATCCGCTTTGCGAGGAGTCTCGAATGTGAAAGTATTTATCTGCTGAAAAGACTCAGTATCCACTGGCCACTCTCTCTGCTTTGATTGTTTATTCGTGCTCCCTCCTGCATCTGGGGACATTCTCACCTTCACTCTATTGATTTTGTGTCCGTACTCCGTCTCGAGCAGTCTCAAACTGAAGGTCTTGATGATTTTCCACTTGATAGCATCACTTTGTGTGCTCCATCTGTGCTCCATCTTTCCGTTCCTTTCCTCCAGTGCAATCTACTTCTAACACCTTCTTATCCATCCTGTCATTTGCTCACTCCATCTAACCGCACAATGGCCCGTGCACCCATGTTTCGGTGTCATCTAATATGGTCCGAATCTACTCATACCACCGCTACCACGGATGGATTCCGTCATGTTTAACCACCTCGGTGGAGCTCTGTGAGCGGTCTTCTGATCAAGATTTCGAACTGAAAGCATTGTTGTCCGCTAGAATGCAGTACAGCCGCGGAGTCGAGTTTAACTACTCCATCCGGCTGCTTGTAGCGCGAGCTCAAGTTCCATACGAATTTATTTCGATCCAATGCCATTCAATCCGCGTAAGTGTCTTTTATCGCTTGTTTGAGCCAGCGAACGAGCGGCTATTCCATTTGCCACTGTTTCCATTAAGCCCCCCCCCATTAATCCCATCTGATTCGTCCACACTGATTTATTACCGGTTGTTCGATCCACCTCACTGATTGTTTTGTCCCTCGAACAAGGCCATTTATTCCTCTAATTACCAACCAAATTTCAACAGTAGGATGGATCCAATCCATCCTTAACCTGATGTACATCACCGCCGACGGCAGGCGTTTCCCCTGTCTTACCATCTAAAACTTTCTTTCCTTCACTTGACAGGGCATGTAGAATCAAAACCAACCACACCGCTCTTTGTTCTTTGTTCAATTCTATTCTTGGCTCATGTGAACTCTCAGAGAGTTTCTTAAGCCCTGAGCGCCAGATGAGAGTACGGGAAGCTCCCAAAAGGAGGTAAATCACCATAGATGAATATTTATACGATGAGCAGTGGAGCCCATTGCACGAGGCTACCTTCCTCGTCAGTTTTCGTCTGGTTTATTCACTGTACACCCTCGGAAGAGCCATATACTCCGCAATGGGATACTGGGATGAGACTCAATAGCAAAACTTCGAGAATCATCACCCTCGTTATTATCTCCGAGCCCGAACTGTGCCACATCAGGGGTAAACTAAAAATGGATGGCACAAAGCACAAAGGGTGTTGGGGTTTGTTTTGATTCTACATGCACAGGTAAGTGCCCGAGAACATGCCTGAGCACTGCCCCTGTGGCATGTCACACTGACATGCCCCGGGCTTTGCCCCCTGTGTTATGGCTAGTCTTCTCGGGGATCCGAGTCTGTTTCGACTCCTACAACTCGGGCTCTCACCCGCTTTCAAATTCTATCTACGAAGCGACATGCACAAAGCTAATGTTTTCTCGATCGTGCGGTAAGTCCCGAGATCACGGGTCTATGTGGGACCTTTCCTGGGCCCTCAAAACAAGTATATTCAACCTGTATCTTCGACACGAAAAATCGCGTACAGGATGAAATGTGAGTCCACACAACCCGGTGGATTCTGAGTTTCACCACTGACACGTGTAAAACTTGATAAGTACGAAGTTGTGCCAGGCGAACCCACGGCCCTCCTCCACCAAGTCAGCTCGTGATCGGTCGGGCCATAACTTCGGATCAGCCCATCACTTTGCCTCCAAATTTCGCATGGACCAGCATCAGAGGTCCTATTCCCTCCCTCGAGTACAACCTATCAGTATCCTGCAGCCTAACAGCTTCTATTGACCAAGTGGTCAACTACCCAGTCTCCGACAGTAACCCCAACATTTGCAAAGAACTAACGAACCTACACGTACACTCCCGGGGATCCCCATTCGCTGGATCTGACTCGACAAAAGGCACAGTTTCGGGGCGTCTCAATATCCAAGCAGTTGCACCTGAACCTGGGCCGGGATTCTCTCAGTTCCTGGGGGATAGAGGTTGGAGAAGTAATGAGGCCTTATCATGAGTTCTGCACACACAAGAACCCGAGCATCCGCACTGGCTAGTTGTGCCTCCTGAAAAGGACAAAGTGGGGGTGGGTTCTGAGTCTCGCAGTCGCCTGGAGCCCGTCAGAGCGTCGGGATGGATGTGCGAGACAATGGACCCTACCGCCGTTTCTGCACGGACACTCAGCCCGGCATCCACACTTGCTGCCTCTGGTTTTGCCGTCCTTACAAGGACCAGGTCGTGGGTTGTCAGTCTCGCAGTTGCCTGGAGCTCGTCAGAAAGCCGGGAATGGATGCACAAGATAATGGACCCTACCGCCGTGCCTGCACGCGCACTCAACCCGGCATCCGCACTTGCTGGTTGTGCCTGCCTGACAAGCACAATGTTTGGGTGCGTTGGAGTTCTCGCATGCGCCTGGAGCCCGTTAGAATGTCAGGACTAGAGGCGCGAGATAGTGGGCCATCCCCGATGGCTGGTCGGTGCCAGTGGACACATTCATGGAACCAGTGGAGGACACTTGGAATTGGGACATCACGAAGCTAGCGGCTCGCGGTTTGCTACTATGCTCAAACTTCCCAGTACATGCGGTTTTTATATGCCGCTCAACAGTGTACTAGTAATAGTGTTATTCAGTGGCACGCCGGGTGCTAGAATGCATCAACTAGCTCCGGACATGTTGCACGATACCAATTCAGTGGGGCACTATCCCGACTTTGCTCCTTGCAACTAAAGATAATGTTCATATTGAAGACTATCTGGGACTGTCATTAAGTTGGCGCCTCCGCCCACTTCTCAGACAACTGACAAGGCTAAATTAAACCGCCCACGGACCGGGGCAGCCTCCAGAGCTTCCCATTCGTCCGCATACCGGGCGGCCCTTGGTGTCATCCCCTCTTTTCACTTAATCACCAGGTGAAATCGAGTTATTACAGTCGATCCCCTCCCCGGTTTTGGTCATGGACAGGCCCTCGCTCTGTCTGGCAGTTCCGGACCGCGTGTTACGTGTACATGCGCCCAAACACAATAGAAAGACCATTAAAGTTCAGGTGAACGTTGTTCGAAGTCGAAGATGCACCTATTTTGGCGTGGGCCTGTCCTTGCCGCTCCAGCATTAACATGGAGAAAATGCCTCCTGCCCTTTTCAAGTGCTCTATGGGAATGCTGAACGTATATAGACCAAATTTGGTGTGCGCCTGGCCCTTCCTCCGCTCTGACGTGGGACCAGATGCTTTCTGGACCTCGTGGTCCATCGTACCCTAGCAGGGTTCTGGTTTAAACCACATCGTGTCCAACGATGCCCCTGGGTTCGAACCGGTTCGAACCATGAGTGTTTCTCCTACAGAACTTGCCTCTGGCTGTGGTTTGCGGTTTGAACCATGGTTTAAACCATGATGGTTCCAACTGTGGTTTAAACCGTGATGGTTCAAACCATGGTTTAAGCTGTGATGGTTCAAACCATGGTTTAAGCTGTGATGGTTTGATGGTTTGAACTTGCCATTCAACCTATCATGGTTTGAACTCAGAGTCAAGATGTTCAAACTGCAGATTCTTTTTGTTGACACAAAAGGGGCTGCTCAGCTGCTTCAGCATCAACTTCTCTTGAGAGCAAACAGGCTTAATTTCCATTTCGCTAGCTTTGAACTTGCCTGAGTTTCCTGAACTTTCCCATAATCCGAGGTTAAGTATCTGACATAAGATGTGATGAAACGGTGAAATGAAGTGAAATCACCAAAACAGGAAGATGATGGCATTTGGCGGAAATTCAAAACTGACAACAGAGGTTGAAAAGACTTCAGACAGATGGACAGACAAAAGCAATTTTATAAATAGACTGATGAAACAAATGTTTATACAATCACGACAAAAATTGTTGCCCATACCAAAAAAGGAAATTTTTTGATGGCTCATAAAAAAACACACTGTGGACCAACCACTAGCGGGTTCTGACCTAGAATATTGGCCAGATGTTGTATATGATTCATAATATATACTTGCTACTTTGGTGCACCAAATTCCGGAAATTGCTCCCCCGCTGGGATTTGGTGGTAGCCTGATGATCCATATAACAGTGCATCCAAGCCCAAGCACATGACAAAATGAGTGGTATTTTTCCTGGTACCGATTTAGGAACCAGGTCTACGTCCAAAAATTCCCGAAGTCAGATATCACGTTATCTGTGATCATGTGATCTGAGACCGCAGTCTAGGCCCTTCCCTCTCAGAAAGTGCTGATGTTTTTTTCTCGATCGTGCGGTAAGTTCTGAGAACGCGGTCTAGACTGTTTCCTTTTCCGGCGCCTCAGAAAGCGCTAATGTATTTTTTTCGATCGTGTGGTAAGTTCCGAGACCGCGGTCTAGACTGTTTCCTTTTCCAGTGCCTCAGAAAGCGCTAATGTATTTTTTTCGATCGTGTGGTAAGTTCCGAGACCGCGGTCTAGACTGTTTCCTTTTCCAGCGCCTCAGAAAGCACTAAGGTTTTTCTCGATCATGCGTTAAGTTCCGAGACCTCACTCTAGGCCTTTCACTTAGGGCATGTAGTTAAGTCTCTAAGAGGTACCAGGGGTGCCCGGAGGGCCTTATGAATGGCTCATATACAACATCTGAATACCCCTCTACCCAAGCATTAGCTAGTATTTTGTCCACCACACATTTATTGTGAGCCATCACAAGATTTCCTTTTTTGGTATGGGCAACAATTTTTGTCGTCATTGTATAAACATTTGTTTTCATCAGTCTATTTATAAAATTGCTTTTGTCTGTCCATCTGTCTGAAGTCTTTTCAACCTCTGTTGTCAGTTTTGAATTTCCGCCAAATGCCATCATCTTCCTGTTTTGGTGATTTCACTTCATTTCACCGTTTCATCACATCTTATGTCAGATACTTAACCTCGGATGATGGGAAAAGTTCAGGAAACTCAGGCAAGTTCAAAGCTAGCGAAATGGAAATTAAGCCTGTTTGCTCTCAAGAGAAGTTGATGCTGAAGCAGCTGAGCAGCCCCTTTTGTGTCAACAAAAAGAATCTGCAGTTTGAACATCTTGACTCTGAGTTCAAACCATGATAGGTTGAATGGCAAGTTCAAACCATCAAACCATCACAGTTTAAACCGCGGTTCGAACTATGGTTCGAACCATCACGGCTTAAACCATGGTTCAAACCATCACGCCTTAAACCATGGTTCGAACCATCACGGTTTAAACCACGGTTCAAACCATCACAGCTTAAACCACGGTTCAAACCGCAAACCACAGCCAGAGGCAAGTTCTGTAGGAGAAACACTCATGGTTCGAACCAGGTTGGTTCAAACCGGTTCGAACCCAGGGGCATCTTTGGGTATGATGCGGTTTAAACTCAAACCCTGCTGTTGCTGGTCCGTCACCACCGGCATCTTATAGTGAACTAAAGAGTCAGTAGGCGCTAGAATTGAAGCGGAGGTCACCATTTCTTCGCCTGACGATGACTTATTTTCTCAAACTTTATCTCGCACTTGAAGTTGCCATTCATCTGTTATTTTGGAAGATCATAGCAACCGTATATACCACCGATTTGAACACGGAGATCTAGACTCGTGGCCGTGCATCTGAGTGAAGGTGCTTCACTCGGGGTCCAACATACATCCGGGCTACAGCGTGCTTCCATGGTGCTGTCAATGGTCTGATCTTTGAGCTTTCCTCGTACGGTCGATAGAGTTCGCAAGAAGCTGATGTTGTGGTCAGGGGAAAGGAGAATGTCCTTCCGTTCCATCTCAGCGTCTAGGACGTTGAAAGCCGACAGAGTGTTCCATGGACTCCATCACAATGCTGTGAGATCTACGGCCAAGCCAAGGCGGCATCGCGGACGGGGTAGCTTCCACTTGGAACATTGCGGATCATGACCTTAATTGTTGTCTCTCAGAGTTATAGCGGCAGCGGTAAGGCAAAGAATCGGTGATTGCGATGCCGGAGAAGGCAGGCTATTCACACAGCTCCACTCCCCACATACACTTCAAGCTCCCATGTCCGCAAATAAGTGGCAGGCGCCAAGATCGGCGCGGCGGCAGCCGGATCGTGGGCGACGTTGAGGAGGACTATATCTCCATTGCTTTTGGTAAGCATCGGCGGGGCCCTGGGATGAAGGAGACAGAAAGGATATATGAAGAGGAGGAGAACGGAGAGGGAGCAGGAGCGGGAGCGGGGAGTGGGAACGGACGGACGCACAGATTTATGACGTACACTCTGCATCTCCCCAAATCTCCCCCAGCCTCGAAATTCGATAGCAGCGCCATGAGTAGGGCGGTCGTCGGCGGGTCATGATATGAAATCAGCACGGCGAGTCAATGACACGGTATCGGCAATGGACGAGGAAGGAAGGCGGGTAGCAGGATGCAGGAGGATGGAAGTAAGAGTAACACAGGGGACGGAGGGCGCGGGGAATAGGAAGAAGATAGACATATCTACGTCATACGCTCTGCATCTCTCCAAAACTCCTCAAAGTCGGGAGCAGCACCATGATCTGGAGTAGGGACCGCACATGGTCTGTGTCGCTGCCTGCATGCCAGCGAAGAAGAAATCGGCGGAGAGTCTGCGACTGCGGCGGGGGAGGAGGGAGAGAGTGGGTGGGAAGGACGAGGAAAGAGGACGAGACATATTTGGCGCTGCAGGACGCGAGAGGGATGGAGAAGGAGGAAGGAACAGAGCAGGACGGGGGAAGAGCGGCGCACGTACGCACATATTTATAACATTTTACGCCCTCCAATATGCTTCTATATCCACCACGTAGGGCATCTGCAAAAAGTTGAGCGCACCCGTCGCTGCCTGCATGCTAGCGAAGAAGGAAGAGGATGAGGAGGAAGCGCACGCACCATCCACAATGTCCACTGTCCAAGTCTGCATCCACATGCGCCCCAAGTCTCCATTGGGACGCTCCACGAAGTCTCCATCCGGGCGCAGCAGCGTAGGCCAGTACGG